>JASCZI010000106.1:66050-96266 GCA_036250425.1 Stylosanthes scabra
TTAATGTCAGATTTACTGGAGATGATCCTGAATGCAAAAGAGTAAGAACAAGCAGTTCAGATCACTAAAAAGAAAAAATCAGCAAATAACGTGCATAAGGGAGAATGAAATTACAGTTGAGTGAGTTGGATATTTACCACTGTTTTTCACAACAGATTCAGTTTCCTTTACAGAACTTAATGCTTCAATCAACACAGAAACAGCCTACATAAAAAGAAAGTCATACTATTAAAAAAAAAAAAAAAAAAGTGCCTGAAAACAAGCAAGATTTCATATGCTACAAAATCTAAATATCACAAACAAAACAATAAAAACTATAGGTATCTGTATAACAGAAATTGCCACCAACGGTATTAGCAACTAGCTTCAATAACTACAAACTAGCATAGATCAAATGGACAAACAAACACATTGGGCATAGCATAGATAAAACTGAAACATATGAAAAACTTAAGAAACCTTTGGGTAGAAGTACAATTACAAAATAAACTTCCGTTAGATGACGGGGAGGGGGAGCCAAACATGTTCATTTCTACACCTTTCCCTTCATATACTATTCTCATGTCAGAGAAAGGCACATAAAACAATACACTTCGTATGCTGTATTTTGTGACCTGTTAGAGGTTAAGTAAACCATACCTCAGGGAAATTTGCCAAAGCCAACAAAGCCTGCCGCCCACAATCAGACCTACAAACCATCAGCAGATTTCAATCAGACCTTGTTTAAAATACCTAAGATTCAATTCAGACAAGAAAAGGGCAACGTCAACCTTGACAGAGCAGAGAGTTCCCACACAACCCATAAGAACTCTTCTGACTGTGGATTTGAAGAAAGCAAAGAATCGATGGCTTTAACCTAAATCAATTATAAAAAATTGTCACCAAAACAAATCAGTAATCAAAACATCGACTAGGGAGTGGGGACAACAGAATGAGGAGGGAGAAGGTAAAACATAGACAGAGTTGTTTTAGAGGAGAACAACTGACCACTTTTAAATGCATCCCAACTATCATTCCTATCTCCTGCGGACTACAAAAGAAACCCTTTGAAATCAAAACAGAAGCATATCGAAGAGGAATGCAATCTTCCTTGTTGCCACGATGACCACCCCTGAGGGCATGGATTAAAGTACTAGAAAGTTCAGGATCCTGTAATAGATATATCAAGCCTACAATGGAGCGGAAAGTTAGTCAAATAAATTGATATTTTGTTTGCTTTGAGATAATGGATCCAACAATGTGCATCTTATACACGATGCTAATTTTAAATTAATACTAACTGTAGCCAACCTGAACGACAAAAAAGTAATGAAAGTATCACAGCCTCAACTGAAGAGGTAACATCCATGAAAATTTCCATGACATGTCCTTTTCCCGTGCGTAATATAGATGATGACAACAGTGCAGTTGATAACGAAACAAAACCCCTCTCCTACATCCAGGAAAACATGTGAATACAGATACTATGAACATCAGTACAAATAATTGAGCCATGTTAAAAAAAAAAATTTAAAAATTCTATCCAAAACATGAGTATATAAAACTTTCAGCAACTTCTTGCCAAAGTTAAGTGGAATACCTTCAAAAGCCCCAATAAATGCGAGTCAATATCCCAATCTGTGAAGCAACAACTTGAAGAGCTGATCAAGCAAGAAGTTGTTTTATATGATAGTAATCCATCTGTTTGACCAAAAATCATTGATCTACTTGCACGAGCCAGTGGAGAAGGATCTTCAATTGGACCACGTGAATTTATCAATTTCTGTATTGGTACTTGTCAATAAATATTAACAAGGAATTTTATTTCAAGATGCACATTATTGCTTAAAGTATAAAGCTGTCAAGTTGCAATGAAGAAGTAAAACAAAATCCTGTGCACTATTCATTTATAATGCAATGAATGTCACAATCAATTTAATCAAACTGACCAGGAGCTTTCTGAGGAAAATTTCAGCAGAAGCGAGCATATTCAAGGTAACATCTGTAACCCTGCCAGCCGTACTGATGTTGTCCAGCACGGACAGAACTGCAGACTGGCGAAGATCAAATTACCACATGATCATGATGAAGTTCGGAAATGCAAAATCATAAAACAAAAAAAATCCAGCACATTCATAGAAAACAATACCTCATATCTTGAAGCAACTTCATAAAATCGCAAGCGATGAAGCAAATAGGTCGCGAGAGAAGCAACATCATGACGAGGTTTCGACAGTATCAACTTTAACAATTGGCTATAACCTTCACTGGTTCCAGACGGGATATTTTCATCTTCTCGAGGCCACCAACCTAAGAATCCTTCACATCCAACTGAATACCTAGTGGCCCGCTCCACAACACCAAGAAGCAGGAGTATGATAGTGGTAGAGTTTTGCCCATCCTTAGAGAAAAACTTTGCAACCTGCTCCATTCCCCCGCTATTAACAAAATGAAAGCAGCTCTCCCTACCAGAGCATAGCAAATGAGCCATGCTCAATCCTAACAGGGTATGCTCACTCTGCAGTAAAGTAAGCATATGGAAACATAAGATTCCAGGAATAAATAAAGGTATGCAAGGAGAACATCAGATAAATAACAAGGGTGAAAAGGATTTCTTTGTGTCTAACTTCCTAAATTTATAACATGTACTTAGAATGTAAGAAGAAAATGGCACGTCACCCGAGATAGAAAGTGATCTCCTGTGAGCAATGATTGCCTCCTAAACTGAAAGTACTGATTAAACATATCTACCAACACTTTGGAATCCAAAATTTCAGCTTCCATTTCAAGGTCATTGCCCTCTGTTGAATATTCGGAAGATTCACTCCCTAATTTTTGCTGAAGAACCTTATAAACCTCAAGCATTTCTTTTCTTGCCTCATTGACAACACCGTGCAACTCTTCAAACTTATCAGGTCTATTTCGTGTCTGATATCTCCCGCTGATTGATTCACATATGTCACTAGAAATGTAAGAAGCGATTGCTGATACTACAGTACTTACAACCTTATGTCCAACATCCTCAAGCTCAGAAAACTCTAAAATCTTTAACATCAACTGTAGAAACTGTTTGACTTCAACAGAAATATCTGCTGAAGGGACCGGGATGGACAATATATTCAAAGAACTTGAATCTTCAATAGTAAAATTAGTAGGATGTAATGCAACTGGAAGGTCTTCAAGCTTTCCCTCCTCAGAATCAGCAAGATCAGTCAATGCATTGTCATCAAACTCAATGTTAAACTGGCCCAGGTCCTCAGCTGTGTTACCATATATAACCAAGCTCAAACTGCGGTAGCTACCCCTAACAACTAGATGACTAGTGACGACAGCCTGAGGAAAAGAAAGCAATAATGGAACAGTAATTTCAGCATAAATGTTTTCAATAAGAAAACAATTATGGTGCAAGGTTGCAAGCTTGAGTACATCACTAACATGTATCAGGAGATTCATCAGTATAAATCTTCAACAATTCAAGAAAACCACTGATTATGCATATATATATATTAAAACAAAAGAAGTTAGCAATGATTGCCAAATATTAAATCAATAGTCAAACCTGCACATTAATATTAATCAGTACAACTTATGTGTTGAATATTTTGTTAGCTTTCTTTATTGAACCATGTGTTCAGCATCAAATGGAAACAGCAACCTTTCCCATATGAAACCAACAGTCGGAAAGGAATAATTAAAAACCCTAGAATTACTTCCAACCAAATATATCAAAGCACCACAACAAAACTAAGGACAGCCATAGAATTATTCGCTTCCTTGTGCAAGCCAAAACCTCTAATTTACTCAGTGCGTGCAAAGTTAGAAACTAATGCAGGTCCATAGGGCAGACCCATGATTCTCCAAATATTTTCTTAGATTTTTTAGCACTCTTGAGTCCAGAGAAAATAATTCTGAGCTAGAAGTTTATCTCGGAGTGCAATATCAGGAGCTACTATGTTTTTTTCATATCTACTTCTAAATAATAAATAAAAAAATTCAAGAACTGCATAGTGAACATAGCATATATGTGCAACAAAGATAACCAAAAGATTATTGAATATTAAATCTTCAATCAATCAGAGGAATCAGAAACTGGATATTGTTAATAACAGCAAGAACATATCTAAAATGCAACAATTACCTCTACTTCCAACACATTTGATGAAGAGTGTGAATAGAGAAAAGGCTGACAAAGTCTTCTGAACCTTGTCTCTCCCTCACAATGAACAAAAACCTCTATCGCAAAGGATGGAGGCAAAGTGGCTCTGGTACAAGAAATATATGATATTACTAGCACTTATTAATTGATTTCAAAAACCAATTCATAAAAAATCATAAATACAACCAATTCTCGCGATTAACCAATTAAACAAGCACTTTCACTACATCAGAGAAGAGCAGGAGATAACCAGGCATCCATAATCAATGTTAAATTTTCAGCTTCAGATTAATTGTTAATATGCTTCACATGTTACAAGCACGAAAATCATTATCTGACCGAAATGTCTAAGGTAGTGGAGGCCACAACAAGTTCACCTATCGTTAAACAACTATTTTAGTGCCTAAAAGATACCATTCAAATACTTTTCACATGTTAAATAGTGATCGGAGTATCATCAAGCAGTATATATGACAGTCTTCAAATCACTTTAAGCAACTAAACCAAAGCAAATGCACCAGAAAAGAAACACATACCCAACAAGTGCTACTGATTGGGCAACTGATGAAGCACTCTGTTCCAGGAACTCGCAAGCAGTGATGACAATGGGCTCAGAGAAAATCACCTATAAGGAACAATTTTTATTGAAACCCATAAAAATTTACCCAACAAACATTCATCTCGAAGTTCATTGTAGCTAAAGCTTGAAATTGAAGAGTAGCAAGTAACTACCACTAAACCAAGCTCCAAGATTTACCAATTTTTAAATTAAAAATTTTCACCTTGACACTGCAATTGAAAACAAACAATATGGATAGAGCAGAATGTGGGCCTTTTACCTCGTCGACGTACTCATCGAGCTGAGGGTGAACGAAGGTCTGAGCGAAGAGGACGCATGGTTCGGGTCGACCCATTTGGCAGACTCAGAGTTGGGGATTAGGGTTCGAGACTGGGAACATGCGCTTTGAATTTAGGAATTTTTTGAAGTTCTAGGGTTTAAGGTTATGGAGCCTCTGTATGAAACTCTTCCTCTTCTCACTTGAAACGCAGAATGAAGATTTGTTTTAATTGTTTCAGAGGCGCCTCACCGACCTCTGCAGGACAGGGTTGTTACTTGTTAAAGCTTTGGAGAGGGAAAGGGACTTTATGGCATTTCAACTCTCCCTTTTACAGTTGAAAACTTAAAATCATATCATCTATCATATAAAATATTTTATATTTTTATATTGTGGTAGTGGATAGAATTTATAAAATATTTATGCCATGAACTTAAATTAGAATAGAAAAAATAAGAATGCATATATAAAATGCTAAAATTATCCTACCTTTCAATTAAAAAATAAATAATTTAAGTAGAAAATTTATTTCTACTAATAAATTATTATTATTGTCATTCTAACGAAGTCAAATTATGTTAAATAATTTCAAACATGTTAATATTTTCTCTATTTTTTATTGGAAGAAAAATTATATCTTCTTCGTATTGTTATTTTTTAATTATTCTAAGAAATATATTGTTAAAGTAAAAATATATTAATTCAAAATATTTCGTTAACTTTGTGTTCCCATCCTTGTTGTTTTTTTTTCCCTCTAATACCTTTCGTACACAAATTTTACATCCTTTCTATTTGATTTAGAGTTTAGGATTTTTATTGAATTTTTACTTAAATAAAATTAAGAAATTGCCAATATTACATGATAACCCTGAAACCTACTTTAATTACCATGGTCAATTTTAATTATGTGAAAATCTTCCTAATCAATATTTATTTGAATATGGAATTAATATTAGTGAGTAATTAAGAGCCAATAAATCTAATTATAAGTTATAGTTTAAAACTAAAAATAGTTATCATTCGAAATTAAAAGCAATTATCATTCGAAACTGTATTTTAGACACAAAAAAAATATCCGAAACGGTATAAAATTATTATTCAAAACTTGACAAAATTATCATCCAAAACACAATATAACTTATCATCCGAAACTAAATAAAATTATCATTCAAACAAAATACTACTTATCATCCATAACCTACCCACTATATACCACCGTCATTACCAACAACAAAACCACCAACATCACCATCACTACAACAACAACCACCACCACTACTACCACAACTGCATCTCACCACTACAACCACAACCTCAGCAGCACTATTGTACAGAAGAAGATTTAGATCTCACCAATCATCACTATCGTCACTAGACAAAGAAACACCAAGAAGAAAAAGCGGCAGCAACGTCAAAAGAAAAAGAAGATCTCACCAGTAACCACCACTATCGCCAGATAGAGACGCACGAAGAAGAAGAAGTGGCGATTGCGACGGTCAAGATCTGGCTCCTCATGTACGAAGAAGAAGACGCGGTGACAACAAAATGGCGACGACGGTTCGAGATTTGGCTCCTCCAATGGACGTACGAAAAAGAAGAAGAAGACGCAATGATTAATGGCGGCGCGGTGTGAAGAAGAAGAAGATGCGATGGCTGGGCGGTGGTGGCGACGTTAGTGAAGGGAGGAAGAAAGGACGAAAGAGCATTAGGCTTTTGATTGGCGTAGTGATGTTGGTAGAGAGAGAAAGAAATGAAAAAAAGAGGATTAAAGTTTTAATTTATGAGTTTTTAATTGACTGCATTACCAAAATTCCGTAATTTTTCTCTTAATTATATATAAGTCATAATTTAAAATCACAAATTATATTAAAAATACCAATAAATCTTTGTTTTAAATCATGATTCATGAATAAATAAATACAATTTACGACTAAACAAAAAAAAACAAAAACTAACTAATAAGCAGCAAAGATTTATAAACAAAATGTACCAAGTGTAATCGGTACCCTTAATGTATTAAGATCGGTGCAGGACTGAACTACATGTTCTGACATGAGAAAAGTAAAGAAGAACTAATTGGAAGATGGGTAACGGTTCTATCAGCTAAGAAGAAGACTCCCATATCATAATCTTGAAATCCACGACCTTCGTCACGAAATTTCCCGACAGTATTTGCATGGCAGAAAAAAATGCAATTTCCTCCTTTAAACTGTTGTGGAAGTATGAGTCCCTTAGCAGACACAAAACTGACACTTGTGTAATCCCAGAGAAACAAACGATCACCAATGTCAAAAACCTCACACCATCTAAGCCTGTTTCTCTCCAACTTATAAACATGAAACTCTCCTGTTAAATAAGCTGACTTCTGATCACGTTTAACTAACAACAACTCTCCAATGCTACTTTCCATTGCTAACCGATGTGTTCGATTATAGTATGCACGAGTAAGAATGAATGAAAAAACTATAGTGTCTAGCATAACCAATCGTTCAACGACATGATCATGATCATTATTACCGAGAGGAAGCACTAATAACACAACACCTTTTTCATGTTCTAATAATGTGAGAGCATACAACTTATCATTGTCATCAACTGCAATATCATAAAAGATATCATTGGTTACTCCATGGGGCTATAAGCTTGCAAGGTTGGGTTTCTCCGATTTCAACAATTCTATTTGCACACCAAAATCAGCCACCGAATCAGCCATCGGTGTATTATATATACCAGTAGCTAATTTGGTGCCTAATTTTAGTATGCATCTAACATAACTCCTCTGATTTAAATGGTGAAAGAAAGAGCATCAATATAAGCTTAGATCTAATATAATTTCAAACAGGATAATTTATTTTCAATTCAACTTATTTCAAATTAAATTAAATCATTTCTAAAAATATTTTGTTTCAATCACATCTTATAGGTTCGTAATAATCAATAAGCAGGGCTGTTTCACATGCGATTTGAATTTTTTTTTAAAATTATATAATCTAAAATAAAAAAATTGTTATTATTAGAGAATAAAAATAAGAGAAAAGTATTATTTCGATCTTAATATATAGAACGAATTTTATTTTAGTTGGTAATATTTAAAATATCATATCTTAATCTAAAAAAGTTTCAATTGAATTTAATCAAGTCTCAATTAAAATAAGATCAAACCACCTACTAATAATTACGAAAACTTCAAGTATTTTATGAGTTATGTTTGGATATAATAATATAAAAATATTATTTATTTATTTATTATATTGAAACATATTTTTTTATATAAATCGTAGCTTTTAAACATATTTTCTTTCTACTACTTTTGCATTTATTATTAAAAATTTGTCATTCGCACAAAAAAAAAAAATCCCTTTATACCAATTCAACAGCACTAAAACAAATTCTTCATGTTTTTAATATTTTTTCCAAAAAAATTAAAAATAAAAAGTAAAAATTTTGTTCGGTGACTTTTCTACTTTTGCTTTGAACTTATTTGGTTGAGTTTCTAAAAAAAATTCTCTTTTTTAAGTAATTTTAGTTATGAATTTTGTTTGGTTACAATAATATAAAAATATTTTTTATTTATTTATTATACTAAAACATATTTTTTTATATATAAACTGTATCTTTTAAAACATATTTTTAAAATTTTTCTACTACTTTTATATTTATTATTAAAAATTTATCATACACACAAAAAAAATCCAATTTTATGTTTCTAATATTTTTTCCATAAAAAATTAAAAACAACAAATTAAAAACAGAAACTGAACTCAACTTTAAGTTCTTGTGAAACTAATAATTAAGGAGCAGGAGTGAGCCATAAGTTGTCATCAATTGAGAACAACGGCAGAGAAGAACTAAGTGCAACAAGGTTAATGTTTTTGTCATCCAAGAAGAAGAATCCTATACCATGGTGTTAGTTAGAAATAAGAGGAATTGATATAAATCTGCATTCTAAATTATATTTACAATGAAGTGAAATACCCTATTTATAATATATATTTAACCACTATTCTCACCTAACATTATACCAAACAGCTCACACCTAACATACTTTACCAACAATAATTCACCTAACAATAATTCATACAACTCACATTTTGACCCCATACAGCTCATTACAACATGGAGATTCGCATGGACAACTCATTACTCTAACATCCCCCTCAAACTCAAGTGCCAACTTGAGTTTGAAACTTATTGAAAATAACGACAAGATAGATTGGCAACACTGCAGAAACAGAAAAATGCAACAAAGACATTGATATAGATGAAATGCCGAATTATCTGCCATGAGATACTGTTGAAAACTTTTAGGTGAGAATGGAACTCCCACGGAGAATGGCGAAACTGCCGGAGATGTGGCGACGGGCCTCCCACGAGAGATGGCGAAACTGCCGGAGATGTGGCGACGATCCTCCCACGGAGAAACTGGCAAACTATGCCAAGGTGGAGACAGAACTCCCACAGAGAAAGAAAGGGAGCCCAAATAACACCTAAAGAGTTTAAAACAGCAGGATCGGAGTAAAATTTGGTAAAACAGACCGAAAAATCAAAAACAGAACATCGAAAAGCCTTTAGAAGGGTCCCACGTAGAGTGCCATGCCAACAAACATGTGTACAGACACGTCAGCAGCTACTGGACACGTGGAAGTTGCTGATTGGCAATGGAAGACATGTCAGCAATGCGCTGGAAGCAAGGACGGTAGCGGATCGGGTTGGGTGAAGCAAGCAGGGCGGGTTACTCGGCTGAAACGGATGAAAAACGGATCCGGTTCCGGGGCGGATAAAGGCGCGGGTTCACGGACCGGGTTGAGTAAATAGAAGCCTGGACCGGGTAACACTTTGGGTCGGTTTGGGACAACAAGATTGGGTAACCCACGGGTTGGGTTGTTCCACGGATCGGTTTGGGTCGGAATCTGAGATGTATTGGTGTTGGGCCGGAATTGAACTGGATCGGGTCGGTTCGGAGCTGGTCCGGGTCGGGTTGGTCCGGGGGAGGCACGGATCCACGTGATGGGTTGTGGGATCGTAGCCGTTGATTTGCAAGATGAAATTTGATGGCTGCTGAAAATTCTGGAGGGGAGTTGAGGATCGATGACGTGGCGCAATCTGGTGCTTTGATTAAAGATGATCAGACGCTTACTGAAGGATCTGGAAATGGAAGAGAATGATGATGAACACTGAAACTTCCGGTGGAGAGTTAGGGCGCGTCCGGCGGCAGTTTGAGAAGCGATTTGGACCGTTGGAATCGTCACGGAGAGAGGAACATTTTGGTGTATGTAGTGTCGGAAGTAGTCGTCGGAAAAGTTGCCGGAAAACTGGAAAAATGGGCTGTTGAACATGAAAGAAAGTGATGAAGGGAGCAACTTTGGACAACGATTGCCGGAGAGTGGATGCTTCGATTTCAACACGGTTTGGTGCGTTGGAATCGTTGCGGAGAGACAATTACAATGGTATAATCAATGACTCAAAAAAACCTCTGAAAATGGATCGAAAAAGAACGAAAAGTACACTATATGATAATAGTGTTTGTAAACGCATGAACTGGAAAAATTTTCATGGAGGATTCCATTGAAGAATAGACTTCATCCTGAAAGAAAAATGGATCGAACCAAGGCGCTCTGATACCAAGTTAGAAACCAGAGGAATTGATATAAATCTGTATTCTAAATTATATTTAGAATGAAGCTGAGTATCCTATTTATAACATACATTCAACCACTATTCTCACCTAACATTATACCAAACAGCTCACACCTAACATACTTTACCAACAATAATTCACCTAACAATAATTCATACAACTCACACTTTGACCCCATACAGCTCATTACAACATGGAGACTCACATGGACAACTCATTACTCTAACAGTGTTGAATGAAAAAGATGCAATTCCCTCGTTTAAACTTTTCTTGTACTCTGAGTCCCTTAGCAGACACAAAACTGACCCTTGTGGAATCCCAGAGCAAGAAACGATCACCAATGTTGACAACCTCACACCATATAAGACTGCTTCTCTCCAACTTATAAACATGAAACTGTTCTGTATGGTCAAATGATGACCCCAAACATCCACTTGGAACTGGTGAACTCTCATAATAAAGAACTAACAACAACTCCCCGGTGCTAGTGTCCATTGCCAACCGCTGAGTTCCGGAGAATGAAATGCCAGACAAAACTGGTGCCATAAAATTGATAACTTGTGTATGCTATTTTGCATAACCAATCGTTCGACCACATGATATTTATGATGATCTCTGAGGTTAAGCACGAACACAATACTTGTATTATGTTTGGACGTGAGAGCATACAATTTATCATCGTCATCAACTGCAATATCATAAAAGTATTCATTGTATTCAAGAATGGATTCGGATACTACGATCAATGAGCCTTGCTTGAACTTGAAAAAAGCTATCTTTTGCCTCATTTTACCATGGTCATAGCGAGACCCACACAACAAAACAACCACGAACTCATCAGAACCCGGTGGTGCAGAATTGAATACAAGACGAACTCGACAATTGTTCATCATCAGACTTCTCGGAAACAAGAAGAGCTTTGGAAGCTTGAATGTGGCACGAGAAAACGGGTTGAAGAAGGAAAGCTCACAGAAAGATTGAGAATGAAATTCGTTGAACATCAACCAGCCTTGAACGGATTGAAGGCTAATAATTTCGTCACTCCGGTTGGTTATTTGGGGCCATGTTTCAGTGACCACACTGAAATCATGGTAAATCAATGGGGCCGATAAGAAATACTTAGATGGTGAAAGAGATAGCATCAATGGAAGTTGAGATGAAAATACGGCTTCAGCGACCTTTCGCCATGAACGGCATGTGGCACGACAATTCATGAGATTTTCCATCGGAGATACTCTCTGCAAAATTAGTTCCAAAAGTTCCATGGGCAAATCCATCCAACCCGGATGATGGCTACTCATCATGGGAGGAGGACACGCAAAAATGTTTTGTTAGGTAAAGCGTATTTATATAAAAAAAATACTAATTTGATGGACTATTTTTTTGTGAACGCATGATATTTGATGGTTAAGTAATTTCAAACACAACATTATGCAAAACAATTTTAGCTAAGTAATAAAAATTTAGTTAATATTAATCATCAATTTAAATTGAATGTTTTATTTTTTTAATTTTAAATATTCTATTTTTAAAAGATATAAAAATTGACTCATTGTTAATTATTTTAAATTTCAAATATTTTATTTTTTATTAATTAATTTATTAATTAAAAATAAAGAAATAATTAGTTATACTTATATTTCAAATTCAACTTATTATTTCTAATCAAATTAAAGCAATTCTAATAATATTTGGTTTCAATCACATCTTATCAGTTCGTAGTCAACAAGTAGTGTTCCCAATACAGTTTAAATTAGTTTTAAGAAAGAATCAGTCCAATCTTAAATATAAGATTTGTTATTGATTGGATTTGATTGGTTTGGTTTATGCAATTTTTAAAAATTAAAATTTTAAAATTTTATTATTAGAGAACAAAAGTAATTATAAACCGGTAAAATAAATATATGAAAATTTAACATATTACAATAAAATCTTAAATTTAATATCAATTAAAATAATAATATTATATCATTCTAAATTGAATTGGATCTGTTTTGAAAAATAATTTCTAAATTCAATTCAATCTATGAGATTAGCCAAAGAATATATAAAATCAAATTAAATTAAATTAATACAGTTTTAATTTATTTTCAATTTAAATTAAATTAAATAAACGACTTAATAAGTTAAATCGGTTTAAATTTAAATACGCTAGTCGATATTTTATATAATAAGTTTACCTAAAATAGGTAGGCCGTTCTATTCAACAGCAAGTTAAAGAAAAAACAAAAAAACAATCTAGTCAAACTTTGAATATAAAAATCTCAAAGCTTTAATTAATTAATTATAAGCTTCTACAAAACCAGTATATGCTTCTTTCTTAAATGCGTAACAACCCAATATCTACAACCATATATCTGTTTACTACTTTACCTGCGAATGTTGCATCAAAATTTGATCGATAACTTGGTTTAGAGCCGCAATGAGCAAAAGAAAAAGAATACTGTTTTCTAAGGTGGATGATTTTTTAGGCGAGTTTCTTTAAAAAAATTTCAAGGAATTTTAACTATAAATTATATTTAGATGCAATAATATAAAAATATTATTTATTATATTAAAACATATCTTTTAAATAAACTGTAGCTTTCTACACCTTTTTTTTTTTCATACTACTTTTATATTTATTATTAAAAATTTGTCTTACCCTCTAAAAAATCCATCTTTACCGATTGAATAGCACTCAAACAAATTCTTTATGTTTCTAATATTTTTTTCAAAAAATTTAAAACAACAAATATTGAAGATAAAAAATAAAAACACAAACAAACTGAACACAATTTGAGTTCTAGTGAAACTAATTAAGGAGCAGGACTGAACCACATGTTCCGAAGTGAGCGCGGCAGAGAAGAATTAACTGGAAAATGGTTAATGGTTCTATCACCCAAGAAGAAGACTCCCATATCATCTTTTTTAACGAAAAAGATGCAATTCCCTCTTTTAAACTTGTCTGGAACTAGAAGTGTGAGTCCCTTAGCAGATACAAAACTCACTCTTATTGTGGAATCCCAGAGCAAGAAACGATCACCAATGTCGAAAACCTCACACCATCTAACACGGCTTCTCTCCAACTTAAAAACACGAAACCCTTTTGTATATTCACTTGATGAATTCACATAACGAAGAACTAACAACAATTCCCCGGTGCTAGTGTCCATTGCCAACCGACGATTTCTGTAGAATGAATTGCCAAACAAAACTGTTGCTTTAAAATTGATGATATCGCCTATGCTATTTTGCAGAACCAATCGTTTAACGACATGATCATCATCACTGAGGGTAAGCACGAACACAACACTTGTATTATGTTCTAATGTGAGAGCATACAATTTATCATGGTCATCAACTGCAATATCATAAAAGATTTCATTGTATTCAACAATGGATTCGGATACGATCCATGAGCCATGCTTGAATTTGAAAAAAGCTATCTTTTGAGTCATTTGTTCATCTTTATGGTTATGGCAAAACTCACACAACAAAACAACAACGAACTCCTCGGAACCCGGTGGTGCGGAATTGAATACAACACGAACTCGACAATAATAAGTCATCGGACTTCTCATGAACAAGAAAAGCAGCCATGGAAGCTTGAAACTGGCACGAGAAAACGGGTTGAAGAAGCAAAGCTGAGAGAATATTTGATTCTTTAATATCACATGATGAAAGTCGTTGATCATCAACCAGCCTTGAACGGAGTGAAGGCTAATAATTTCGTCACTCCAGTCGATTATAGGGGTCCATGTTTCAGTGACCACACTAGAATCATGGTTACTCCATGGGGCCGATAAGACATAATTAGATGGTGAAAGAGATAGCAGCAATGGAAGTTGAGATGAAAATACGGCTTCAGCGACCTTTCGCCATGAACGGCATGTGGCACGACAATTCATGAGACTATCCATTAGAGATACTCTCTGCAAAATCAGCTCCAACAGTTCCAGAGGCAAATTAATCCAACCCGGATGATCACTACTCATCATGGGAGGAGGATAGAGAAAAAATATTTTTTTTTTGTTAGATATGTAAAAAAAATGGGAACAAAATACACTGACAAAATAACAAGCGTATTTATATATAAAAAATACTGATTTGATGCGCAATTAAATTGGATTTGATTTCAAAATCAAATTCTTTACTTGAAAGAGATTTAAAACTAGAAATTAAATTGATTTGTAAATCACGTACAATTAAAATAAAATAATTTGATTGTTAAAAGTTAAAATAAGCCCTCGATATGCAAAGGTACTTATTATTTCAAATCAAAGTAAATCAATTCTAATAATATTTTGTTATGTAAATAATTGAAAACAAAATAGAACGGCCTAGCTATCTATATGGCAGGCATATCACCAAGATAGAATTAGAATATCATTGACTAAAAATATTTCAAACAACACAAAATTGTTATATAAGCTGGCGACTAATAAGATCGGTTAGAGTTGTGAACAAAATATATTTAGATTTTATTTGATTTAAAAATTGATATATATAATAATTTGATTTTACAACTTTATTCTTTATTTATCAGTTATCACATGTGGTTCTGCCCTGCTCCAATGCTTAATTAGTATTAATTTTTAATTTTTATATTGGTTGTTCATGATTTAAGTATTGTTCATTTTTAATGAGAACCGCACCGATCCAGGAAATTTTTGAATTGTAGAGAAAAGCTTTGTCTTTGATCAGCTATCAGAAAAGACATTTGGTCTTAAATTTAAACTCATACAAAAATTCGGGGAATACAACATTTTTCACTTTCTGGTCTTTTTTTCTCTTTTCTTGTCTAACATTAATATTTTTTTAATTCTAAACAAAACAAAACAAACATATAACACATATACATTCCATATAAGTGATTAATAAAAGCTGCTAGCAAAATAACAAAAAATCAATATCATGCTATTACTAATGAATGGCAGGACTCAGCAGAAGAACAAACCCTTGGCCTTGTGATGAAAAAATGAAATCAGCATGGTTTGAGTGTGAAGCAACTCAACAGCAGCAGCAACACTCCCTTTCCTTCTGCAGTAATTATAATTGAGAACTGTCAAATTGTAATGTAGTTAAAGGTGTCTCAAACCATCTAATTGTTCTCACCTATCTTCTGTAATGTAATAAATTGAGAAACTGTAATCTCATTTCATCAAATTCTTTGTGATAATCTTTATTATTTTGGTGTTTAAAACTTCTATGTTAAATTTTATTATTTTTTTTAGCGTATGACTTTATTAGATGCAATAATATATAGATAATATATGAATATTTAGATTTATTGATTGACAAAAATAAAATCTAATTAAATTCAAATTAATAAGATTTTAATCCATTTTCAATTCAAATTAAATTATATTAAGGAGTTAATAAATTAAATCGATTTAGATTTAAATACTCTAGTCAGCATATTATATAACAAGTTTGCCTAAAATAGATAAGCCGTTCTATTCTACAGTAAATAAAAAAAAAAACAAAACTTAGTCAAACTTTGAATATGATCAAAGCTTTAATGTTTTGTTAGGTAAAAAATGGAAACAAAATAGGCATAACAAAAATAAGCGTATTTATATAAACAAATAATGCTAATTTGATGGATTACTTTTTATGTATGCTTAATATTGGATGGTTAAGTAATTTAGTCAGATGTGCTTGCAATACAATTAAATTGCATTTGATTTCAAATTTCAAAATCAAACTCTTTTATTTTCCGCCATTCAAAATCAAATTCTTTGTTTGAAAGAGATTTAAAAATAAAAATTGAATTGATTGGTGAAGCATTTAGTTTTTTTTTTTTTTGGACTTGAAAGCACCTAGATTTGTTTAATCCTTTTATGTTTTTTCGATTTTATCAGTTATATAACTATTTATATTATTATTGAATTTAAATATAAAAAATTAATATTGATTACTATAATATTATTAAACATTAAAATTACTATTTTATACTATATTAATAATTTTGTCCCTAATAATTGATAATTTTACCTTTAACTTTTTCAATTTTTAGACGATTAAGAGTAAAATTAAAACGTTAGGGGTATTTTTGAAACTTTTCTCAAACATATACCATACTAATAATAATTGATGGAAAAGTATAGAGTGCACATAAAGTTTGGAAGCCCATAAAGCACATGGAGCCAAGGATGAAACCCTAATCCTAGTCCCTTCTCTCTGCCCACTGCCACCATGCCGCCGCAGCCGTCACTCGCGCCACCGCCACCACATATTTCTCTTCCTCCTCCTCTTCTTCTTCTTCATCTTCTTGCTTCCTGGTTTGTACCGTTACTGTCGTGCCACTTCTTCTTCTTTGTACAAAGAAGCCACTGTGAAGTAGCCATTGTCATTGTCACTGTGCTGCTATCTCTTCTCTACAAAGAAGTCGCTGCCACTCGTAATTGTGGTTGTGATGGTGTTTGTTATTGTTGTGGTGGTGGTGATGCTGTGATTGGTGATGGTGATGGTGATGGTGAAGTTACGAATGATAATTGTATATATTATGTTTTAGATAATAAGTTGAATCTGTTTCCAATGATAATTGTGTTGGTAAGGATTTAGAGTTACGGATGATAAATGTATTCTGTTTCAGATGATAACTTGTATCTGTTTTAGATGATAATTTTTTTTAGTTTCGGATCATAACTTTGTTCAGTATTGGATAATAACTTCTAATTAAACTTATTGACTCTTTTAAGTGCTTCCTAATATTGATTTCGTAGAATAGTCCATAATTTATTTAATTTACAAATTGATATTAATAATTTGATTTTACCAATTTACTCTTTTATTTATCACATTTTTTTTTTGTGTGACTTACTTATCACATCATTTTTTCCAAGGCTACTAATATCCTTGATTCCTTATATTTTAAATTAAGACTTTAATTTTAATATTCATGAATATAAGTAAAAAATTTTAGACATTATTTAATTACATTATATTTAAAAATTAATTATTTTTATTATTGTGACAACACAATTAAATATTTATGTAAAATATTTTTTACATGACACATCAAAATTAAAATTTTAAATTAATATCTAAAGGATAAATATAATTTTTAACATTTTAACACTTTAAATCATTTCAATTTTAACAAATTCTATTCCTATCTTCTAATATCTTTCAAATAAATAAAGAATTTGATTTTGAAATCAAATCAATTTCAATTACATGGTTACAAACAATCCTCAGCTTCATCAATTTTCTCTATCATCTTCCCATACGAGTCATCCGAGTTGGATGGATTTGCCTCTGGAACTGTTGGAACTAATTTTCCAGAAAATAACTCTGATGGATAATCTCATGAATTGTCGTGCCACATGCCGCTCATGGCGAAAGGTCGCCGACGCCGTATTTACATCTAAGCTTCCATTGATGCTCTCTCTTTCACCACCTAAGAGACCACACAGCAGGTTCATCACTAAATTTAAATCAGATGAACCCAACCTTGCAAGCTTATCAGCCCCATGGAGTAACGATGATGAATCCTCTACTGTTCTCACTGGAACATGGCCTCAAGCAATTGACCCTAGTGATATTATTAGGGTTCAATCGGTGCAAGGTTGGTTGGTTGTTCAACAAATTTCACCATGTGATCAACCAGGACAAAACTTTCTCTGAACTTTCATTCTTCAACCCGTTTTCTCGTGCCAAGTTCAAGCTTCCATGGCTGTTCTTGTTTTCAGGAACTCCGCGTTATTGTCAAGTTCGTGTTGTATTCAATTCTGCACCACCAAGGTCTGAGGAATTCGTTGTTGTTTTCTTGTGTGTGTTTAGCTATGAAGATGAAGCGTTAATCAGTAGAGCAGAACAAGTGAAGCAAAGGCTAGCGTTTATCAGATTCAAGCAAGGCTCATGGATGGAATGCATTGTTGAATACAATGAAATCTTTTATGATATTGCAGTTGATGACCATGATAAATTGTATGCTCTCACATTCGAACATGATTCAAGTGTTGTGTTTGTGCTTACTCTAGACAATGATCATGGTCATGTTACTGAACGATTGGTTATACAAAATCCCATAGAAGATACTCTTGTTGGCCTATATATTCTTACTGATTCATACTACAAACGAAGACATCAGTTAGACACTTCCACTGGGGAGTTGTTGTTAGTTTGTCGTGAAAGGAATCTATCAGATCATAGTGAATGTTACGAGTCAAATCGTACAAATGGGTTTTATGTTTGTAAGTTGGAGAGAAGCAGTCTTACATGGTGTGAGGTTTTAGACATTGGTGATCGTTTCTTGCTCTGGGATTACACAAGGGTCAGTTTTGTGTCTGCTAAGGGACTCACACTTCCAAAACAGTTTAAAGGAGGCAATTGCATCCTTTTCTGCCATGCAAATACTCTCTGGGACAGGCGTGGCGAAGGACGATTTCAGTTTCAAGATCATGATATGGGAGTCTTCTCCTTGGCTGATAGAACCATTACCTATTTTCCAAATAGTTCTTCCTTGCCTTTCTCATATCAGAACATGTGGTTCAGCCCTGCTCCTATGCTTAATTAGTATTACCATCAGAAATAAGGGTGGGCTCGGTTTATATTTTTATCATTTGTTTTATATTTTCAGAAATCATAATTTTACATAAATGGAAAAAAAGTAGGATAATTCTATTGCTCTCAAATTCATGAATTACTATCTTATCTTGTAGATTTTAATTTTTATATTGATTGTTCATGGTTTAAGCATTTTTTATTCTTTAAAGGTAAAAAAGAGGCATTTAGACCATTTATAGTTGAGAAATGAGAAGTTGAGAACAGATCCAGGGTTTTTGAATTGTAGAGGAAAAATTTGTCCTTGATTGGAAAAGACATTTACTCTAAATTTAAACTCATACAAAAAATCAGGGAATACACCAAATAAAGAATTTGATTTTGAAATCAAATCAATTTCAAATTCCATTCAGTTACAACATCATCCTTTTTAAGCATGCATGTTTAACATTTTATCTATCTAGATCTTCCCGTGAATCATGCATCCCAGTATGATAATGAATTTGCCTCTGGAACTGTTGCAACTAATTTTCCAGAGGGTATCTTTGATGGATAATCTTGTGAATTGCCGTGCCACATGCCGTTCATGGCGAAAGGCTGTAGATGCCATATTTACATCTAAGCTTCCATTGATGCTCTCTCTTTCACCATCTAAAACTCCATACTGGATCTGTAAACCCGAGGATCCCAACCTTGCAAGCTTATCAGCCCCATGGAGTAACGATGATGAATCCTCTACTATTCTCACTGAAACATGGCCCCAATCAATTGACCCTAGCGATATTATTAGGGTTCAATCAGTGCAAGGTTGGTTGATGTTCAACAAATTTCATCATGTGATCTACGAGGACAAAACTTTCTGTGAGCTTTCGTTCTTCAACCCATTTTCTCGTGCCAGATTCAAGCCTCCGTGGCTGTTCTTGTTTTCAGGAACTCCTCGTCATTATCAAGTTCGTGTTGTATTCAATTCTGCACCACCCGGGTCTGAGGAGTTTGTTGTTGTTTTCTTGTGTGTGTTTTGCTATGAAGATGAAGTGTTCATCTATAGTAGACCAGAAGATGTGAAGCAAAGGCTAGCTTTTATCAAATTCAAGCAAGGCTCATGGATCGAAATCGGATCCGTTGTCGAAATCAATGAAATCTTTCTTGATATTGCAGTTGATGACAATGATATTGTATGGTCTCACATTCAAATATAATACCAGGGTTGTGTTCATGCTTACTCTCGGTGATGATCATGATCATGTGGTTGAACGATTGGTTATGCAAAATACCATAAAAGATACTTTGGTTGGCGGCTATATTCTTATTTATAAATACTACAAACGAAGACATCAGTTAGCAATGGATACTAACACTGGGGAGTTGTTCTTAGTTCGTCATGAAATGGATGGTGTAGCTCGCAGCGGATGTTACGAGTCAAGACGCACAAAAGGGTTTGCTGTTTATAAGTTGGAGAGAAGCAGTCTTAGATGGTGTGAGGTTTTCGACATTGGTGATCGTATCTTGCTCTGGGATTACACAAGGGTCAGTTTTGTGTCTGCTAAGGGACTCACACTTCCACAACAGTTTAAAGGATGCAATTGCATCCTTTTCTGCCATGCAAATACTCTCTGGGACAGCCGTGGCGAAGGACGATTTCGGTTTCATGATCATGATATGGGAGTCTTCTCCTTGGCTGATAGAACCATTACCCATTTTCCAATTAGTTCTTCCTTGCCTTTCTCATATCAGAACATGTGGTTCAGCCCTGCTCATATGCTTAATTAGTACCATATGAAATAAGGGTGGGCTCGGTATATATTTTTATCATTTGTTTTATATTTCCAGAAATCAGAGTTTTACATCAATGAAAGCAAAAAATAGCATAATTCTATTGCTCTCAAATTCATGAATTACTATCTTGTATATTTTAATTTTTATATTGGTTGTTCACGGTTTAAGCATTGTTCATTTTTAAGGGTAAAAAAAAGGCATTTGGACCAATTCTTTGGTAGTTGAGAAATGAGAACCAATTAATCTACGTGTACCACTATATACCTATACCTCCGTATACACCTTTTACACGACGAAAAAAATGTAATCTTCAGCATAGGATGTTAACATTTTTCCGTGTTAAAAATGGTATGTACAAAAATGTAGAATGGTACATATAACATTACCGTTTTTTAATGGTAGAGAAAAGCTTTGTCCTTGATCAGCTATCAGAAAAGACATTTACTCTAAATTTAAACTCAAACAAAAATTCGGGGAATACACCAACCAGATAAATAATGCTACTGCTAACTTTTTTCCCCTTCCTGAAAAAGAATACAATGTTTTCACTTTTTCAGTCACTTTTTCTCTTTTGTTGTCTAACATTATATCAGCATTCTAAAGTCTAAACAAAACAAAACAAATATATAACACATATACATTCCATATAAGTGATTAATGAAAGCTGCTAGCAAAATAACAAAAAATCAATATCATGCTATTACTAATGAATGGCAGGACTCGGCAGAAGAACAAACCCTTGTGATGAAAAAATGAAATCACCGAATGGTTTGACTGTGAAGCAACTCAACAGCAGCAGCAACCACTCCCTTTCCTTCTGCAGTAATGTCCAATCCTGGTTCTTCGATTTTTCTGTTCAGAAGCTTGTCAAGCTCTCCGCGTAATTTCTGCAAATCCGGCAGTGAATTAATCAAAACAAGAAACTATCTGTTTTTCTTAAACTTATTGATAAAACTGAGGTGATCACTCGCATAAAATTGCGAGTATGTGAAGATGATAATTGAGAACTGTTAAATTGTAATGTAGTTAAACGTGTCAAACCATCTATTTGTTCTCACCTATCTTCTTCACAAGAAGATAACTAAATGTGAGTAGTTACCAAAAAACAAATGAGTTTACATAGAAACTAGCAAGTTATGAGAGACATTACCCTTATCAAATCAATGACACTCTTTGAAGCAGAGAAGTGAAGATAACCTCCAAGCATCTCAATGCCCTCGCCATTCTTGCCAGGAACAAGATTACCACCAAACAGAAGCAGGGCATAATCTGAAATGTTGGTTGAGTCTCTAACATATATGCTGGTGGTTTTCACCTTTTCACTATATACCATGTAAGGCAGAGGGAAGAGATGAATCCCTGCATTGACAGAAGCTGGATGGATGTCAACCTTCCCAACTTCTTTCGTATAGAACGCCATCCGTTTTCCTCTTCTTTTGCACTGAACAACATTAGGGTAGAGCCCGGCACAAAGGATTGCAGAAACCATCTCCAAATCATGACTGTACTGGTTGTAAGCCTGCATGCACATGCATCGTGTATTAATGTTTGATTACTACCATATCAGAACTAAATAGACAAAAGTAGTTGATGGAAAAATTCTAATTGAAGTGTATTCAGAAGAGAGGAAAGCAAAGTTGGGGGAAAACAAATGGAAGTTAGTACTAAGGGCTTACACTAGGACCCCTGGACTTGTCAACAAATCCAATGTCAGATAATAAATTGAGAAACTGTAATCTCATATCATCAATCAACCGCAAGGTTACTGAGGATAGAAAATTTTCCCAACAAAACTGCTTCTCGTTCCCACTACGTTTCGCCTCCTTCCATCCTTCAAATGCTTTTAGAAGAGCTATGTGATCACTGAACCAAAATTTCCACAAAACAAGAGTGGAATTAGTGTAAACATAAGCATGATCAATGCAGTAAATTCGCTTGAACAATATCAGAAGGGAACATTTCTCAGTAACAATTTGTCTAACCTGCAAGAATCACCAGCAAAAGATCGTTTTGCATCATCAGCTTCCTCTTTTCTGTTAATAGGCAAGACAAATGGGTTCCGATAGGCAAGAGCTGCAGCAATTGTTAAGGCAGGGTTGAGGCACTGAAAGATAGAGCCCATGAGAAGCATCTTTCCAATATTTGGGTCCAAAGGTATGGTGCTAAGATGCCGACCTGTAAGATCAAATTGGCTCAGATGACATCCGACACTCGAGGCACGTTTGGTATAAGAATTATTTCGGCATTCATAAAAGCTTGTAATTATAAGATGCTATGAACTCAATCAGTTAATAATTTGAATAGATTAAGCAGACAATTATATTCAGCATAATATACCCAGTGGGGTAAGTTCTTCCTTATCATCCAAAGCCCCAATTGTTTTTAGAAGCTCGATAGCATTCTGAACAGCGAGAGGATCCGGGGGCTGAAGTGCCTTTTCTAAAAATGACCCCACAGCTCCAAGCTGCAAACTTTTGATATGCAGGCACAACTCTTGCAACGGTGTTCGAAGGATTTCAGCTAGCTGATACTGTGGCATTGCATCATGGATCAGTTTTGGATACAATCTATAACAAACTCCAGGTTGCACACGACCAGCACGGCCACGTCTCTGAAATGATCAAACCATTAACACTCTTCCTTTGATTTTAACTTTAGAATGTAAGAGAAAATAAATACAAGAATTGCATGAAGGTTGGGGAGGAGCAAAAAAGTCAAATAAAAAATTAACAAATAAAGGATTCAGCAATAATGGCAAGCTTAGCCTTTGAAAAATCAGATGTTCATTTAGAATTAGAGAAAAAGCTGATGGTCCACAACTTGAATACCTGATGAGCTGAAGCCTTTGAAATCCATGATGGTAACAGACAGGCTAGCTTATTTAAAGCATCATAGCTGGTCTCCTTTGCTTTACCACAGTCTATGACATACACAACATCATCTATGGTGATGCTACTCTCGGCGATATTTGTTGCTAGGACAATTTTTCTACAATGGCAAAATAACAATCATCAAAATTACAAAACCTAAGAGACTGAAAAATATAGATAATCCAGCTTCTTCATTCTCCCAGTTGTTCATATTTATGCTACAGAGTACACACTGGGGTCGTACTCAAAATATTGTTGAAAACTTCTCTAAGAATATTTTCAGAATAGATATCTGCCTATGATGAAATTAGCAAAAGATATGAGCAGCATGCCTCTTGTTAGGGGGAGGACGGTCAAATATTTCACGTTGGTTGACAGTAGGCATCGAGCCATGCAAAGGAAGGATCAAGAACTTGTTAGGATCTCCAACTAAGTTATTAACTTTAAGTTTGTCAAGTAGCTTAGAGATCTCATCCCAGCCAGTAAGAAATACAAGAATTGCTCCATTGCCTTCTTTCCGACAGATATATTCAATTGCTGCTTCTACCTGAAACATAGTGGTTAAAATGATTAGGCACTCTTTAACTATAATTTGAGGTGGCACAAAAATTAAAGAATTCACGAGTACAATTTTTATTTTTTGCCAACTGAACTAATGAACTTAGTAGATTGTAATAAAAGTAAATAACCACATGAGAATGGAGATTGTAATAAACAATAGTAAACATAGAATGCACAATCCATTGACAGCAAGGAATGCACAAATGAGAATGTTAGCCAACTGCAGTTAATATCTGTTAATTATCTATATATTTTTTACATTAAATAATGCTCTCCATGTAAAACATAACTTCTATACTACCACAGCATTTAAAAATAAACTTCAGAAGCATCTTGACCAGACAAATTTCTACTAAGTTTCTTAGAGTAATAAAAAGATGAAAAGAGATACATCCATCATCTGGCACATCTAACTAATAAAATACAAATTCATGAGCAAAATTAAAAAAAAAAAAAAATGAGCCATACATACCAGACCCAAGTCAATCTGTGAACCTGACCAAGCATCAAGAGATTTTCTAACACCTACACTGTAATTTTTGTAATGAGTGTCTACATCAATATCCTGTAAGAACAAAGATATGGATAAGCATTATATTTTATACATACTGAAAAAGGCAAGGAATGAGCCAACTATTACCAGAAAGAAGTAACAAAATATAAATCTTATCACTAATAGCAAGAGAACACGAAAATTATTAATATGCTATTACCCCACCACAATACACACACGCGTGCACACGCACACACATCATGATTGTGTGACTCAACATTTTAGAGAGCATAAATCAAAGTAATTTTTCATATCATTGAAGTTATGAGCACACAGTCTGTTAGGTAAAGTATACATGCCTCAAACATTTCAGTCAAAGGATCCTTCTTAGAATCCTGTTGCTTCCTTCTCCTCCTTGAGTTCCCCTCAAAATTGTCAAATTCTGCCTTAATGCTATATCGAGTTTTCTCCAACACATCTTCTAGGAAGTGCTCCTCCACAGGATAAGTAAAGCCCTAACATGTGTGCAATTTAAGAACAAAATAAGGAATTACTATATTTGCAATTACATTCAAGATGAGAACTCAATAATATGAAATGCAAAAATAATGCAGTACCGGTATGTGTATTGTTGGGGCATTTCCAAAGTATTTAGAGAACAAGTCAGCATTAATAGTGGCACTCATAAGAATGAGACGCAAATCTGGACGCCGAGGAAGAAGATCACGTAAAATTATAATTAAAAAGTCTTCATTCATGCCTCTTTCATGAATTTCATCAACCAGCAAATGGCTGACACCACTTAACTGTGGATCTTGGACCTATTTAACGACAAAACAGGAAAAAGAATTCAATTTCATGGCAACCGGAAAGAATCTTTGAACAGCCCATATATAGCTTTGAGATTCTTCATATTTTCTTAATCCTCTATCAAACTAAAATCTTAGAAAGCGGAAACTTTCAGCATGAGAGGAATCAAATATTACCAATTGCCGAAGTAATACACCAGTCGTGCAGAAAAGAAGGCGTGTTTCAGCAGAACGTTTTGTTTCAAGGCGAATTTGGTATCCAACTGTGTCGCCAAGATTCTCCCCTCTTTCAGCAGATATTCGAGCTGCAACCGAAATTGCAGAGATACGCCGAGGTTGAGTACAAATTATGTTGCAATCAGCCCCCCGCAAAGATGCTATTTCCTCTTCCAGAATGAATTGTGGCAGCTGTGTTGTTTTGCCACAACCTGTCTCCCCTGAAACTACCAATACCTACACTAACACTATCCAAATTATACTCTGTTCTAGAAACAAAACTAAAACTGAGATCTTAGAATGACTTCAGATGGGATAGCAATTGAACAATCAAAAGCAAAGCATTAAAAGAAATGCAAACAGCCCACACATTGTATTGACAATTTATTCCACTTAAGACATATCAACATTCTTTTTCCTCCTTATCTTATTTTCTCAAAGCTCTATAGATACTACATCTTACTGAAATATTATAGATCAAGGTACAGTAAAAAAGATATTTTGTAATGGTAGATAGAATATCCACCCACCTGATTCTCCTGAACAGCTTTCATAAACTCTGACTTCATTTTAAATGCAGGAAGCCTCTCCCTAAACGCCTTCATTTCCTTCAAACCATCACTAGCCTGCAAATCAATAACATACAATTCTGATGTAAGTTTAAAATATCTCACAAAGAAATCAAGTAATGGTTTATGATAAATATTACCAAATGCTTATGTACCTGCATATATTCCTGCTTTTCCTTTAGAGCAACATTAAGTTTATCCTTTGAAGAATCATTCTGTCGTGAAGAGACAGATTTTGTAGTAGTTAATGATTGTTTCTGTCCCAAGTCAGTGGATACAGAAGGCAAACTAGCAGACGCTTCCCCGGCTGACTGTGAGTTATTCAAAAGATTTCCTACTCTTCGTTCAATGTCCGTAGACATTCTAATCTGCAGAACACTTAACAAAGTTAAGTACATTTCAAGATCCTTCTACACAAAAATGGAAATCAGACAGTGAAATAGCGTTGATAACTTGATATACTACTCTACCTCCTTCTGTGTTGATCCATGACGCTCGTCAAGATCTGCACGGTAATCAGGCAATGGAACTTTGCTTACAACCAGAGTCTTCCCCTTATTATAAGCATGGCTTTCTTTGCCCAAGTACAAAATCAGGTGATTAATTTAAGATGTTAGAAATACTAAAAAACGGTTATCTAAGATAAGATTTAAGTATTCATAAGTAGAAGGGAGCATATACAGAGCATAAATGCTATACTAAAATCCTAAAATCAATGATTGATGTTGCTGCTTTTTGTCTTTCTGGTTAAACAATGAACCCAATTGAGTATGAAACGAACTTACAAGTACAGCCCATGCTGATACGCCATATCACCTAGGGTTTGCTGGTCCGCCATACTAAAGTAACGCTTGATGACCATTTCTTGCTCCCCTCCTCTCTTCATCTTCTCTATCTTGTCCCACCACTCATTCTCATCAAACACCTCCTTCTACACACCACCAAAATTACAAATCAAATCAACATTATCAATAAATATTCAAAGTATCTGATCCTAACCAAACCGGTATAACACTAACTACTCAACTTGCAGTGATTATTATCAAACACGTCATACACAGAACTGAAATGATGATAGTGCTACAGAACCAACAATAGGAACAATAAAAAGTCCTTAGGGAGCTAATAATTAAGTTATCATTCAAAATTTTAAAAAATGATTATCCGAAATTGAAAAACGTTACATCCAAACAGAATAAAAGTGATCACCCACAGAATATATGAGTTATCATCCATGTAACTTATCTACCATCAAGTGCATTGGCTCCCAAATACTTTCTCTTTTCCTATCAATACTAATTAAAATAACTACCTAATATATATACTAAAGCAATGTTGAACTTGCAGTGAACATTATAATATCATTAACAAACACACAAAATGAATAAGCAAACGAAAGCATGAACATTAACAAGCTTCAAATTTATAGTTCCTATGCGTAAAATGGAAAAGAATTTCTCTTTGGAAACCTGAGCTTGTTGCTGTCTGAGGCGCTCAGCTCGCCAGACAGGGTCCCACCACCTCTGCTCGCCGCGTCCTCCTCCTCCTCCTCTGCCACCGCCGCCGCCACGTCCACCTCCACGACGACCGGAAGAGGAACCGCCTCCGCCACGACGGCCACCGCCTTGGTAGTTAGGACGGTAAGCCATAACAGAAAGGGAGATCCGGAGAGGAAGATTGGGTGTGAGCGGGTGCAGGGAAGTGAAGCAGTGATTGTAAGCGGAGAAAGTATGAGCGCGGAAAATCCAGTGAGGCATTTATAGTTAGGAGAGAGACAAAGGAGAGTGTAGAAAAAAGTAAGCGATTTTTTTGGTTTTGTGGACACTTGGGCTTTTGCACTTGCAACGTGTTCAGTGCAATAGAGTTCAATTCAATGGTTATTTCTTGTTGATGACTTCTTTTGTTGCAATTTGCTGTGATGCATTAACTTGGAACCATTTTAAGTTCACACTTCACACAACCAAACTGAAAAATTAGAGGTACATTTGAGCTTTTGAAGTGGCATTAGCAATTTATCATATACCCCATACACACTTGTAGTGTCTCTTCGTTTTTTTTTTTTTTTTAGGGATATGAATCTCTCTTGGTAGATTAGATTATTGCTAGTTTCTACATTCTAGTTTTTTAAGAAAATATTTTAATTATCTAACTTAGCTAGCTCTTTTTTAGTTTGGGCAAGGTATCAAGCTAGCTTTTGGTAATATGTTGTCACATTATACAGTATTTCTTTGTTAATATAGTTTTTTCTTGTCAGCACTTATTGAGGAAGAGTCTTCTAAATTTTATATTTTCCCTCATCTTTATAAAATAACTTAAGACATAAGAGTTCCACAACAGAAATAACTCCTATTTATATTAGATTTCATAATTTTTTTGTTTTCCCATTTAATAATGCACATGAATAAGTTGGATGTAGTTTTTTTCAATAACAATATCTATGCATTAAAAATTCTTGATATTAATATAAAAATATTGTTATTATTAATTAATTTTATTCTTCTTGGTAATAAAATAAGTGTTAATTATTTTTTTTTCTTTTTGGTAAGAGAATGGCCATTAAGCCCAAAACTTACAAACTACAGTGAAATTGTTTTTGGTTACAGAGTACAATGAAATATTAAGCCCAATAAAGTAGATTTCCCACGGTTCTATTTTTTGTTGGGCCATATTTTGGGCCCACTCTTTTCCTCTTTCTTTCTAACCCTATCATCCACTGTCGCCACTTCCAGCTCACCGAAGCCAACCACCACCATCGTCCACTTTCCGACCATCACCGGCGCTTTTGTCGTCTCCGCCGTGAAGTCTGAACCAGCGACAACCTCTCCAGGTTAGCATAGTATTTTCTCACCTTCCATTCCTTCTCTATCTTAGCATCATCGCTTCTAATTACAAACGGTTAATGCTTATTTCTTAATCATGTAGGTTTTTCCGCTTGAATAGTTGGTTTCACTGTATTATAAAATTAAAATTGTAGTGTGGTGTGGTTTATGTATCATTGTTCAAATTACACGATGATTGTAACTTGTTTGTACTGTTCGGAGATCGGAAATGTCCATGGAGCTCGATTTGATTTGATTTTTGTTTATTTATTTATTTTTTGGGGGGAAGAATGGGAATTAGAAGAGGAATTTTTGCGTCACGAATTGGAATTTGCTGAATATGAGAATGAATTTGATTACACTTATACCAGAATGAATCTCAAAATTTTGAGGCAAATTTTTTGTGTAGCGACAGTGTTATAGATAGATTATGCGATTGAGAGAGAGTGATTTTTCTGGAAATACATATAAGCTGTGAGAAACAGCTAATTGAGCAGTTATCAATCATAAACCAGATTCAGTGAAATCTCTCTCTACATATCTCTATCTATTTTTCTTTGAAAAATTAGGTTGGTTTATAGTTTTGCAAATTGATAGTATGTTGTGGTTCCTTTAACCAGGTTTTGATATAAAAAACAATAGGGAAAGAGTAGCAGTAAACATGAACACCATTGCAAGGCATGCATCTAGCTTTCTCAGATGGACAAGCCAGACCCTTGAACCGCTGAATAATGGGCATCATCAATTGCAGCAGCTTCAGCAGTCCAGAGGCATACGGGTCAGGGTAATAAATGGGAATGTGGAACAGGCACTTACCTTGTTGCAGCGTAAGATGACAGCGAGTGGCATTGAACGGATGATAAAGCGTGAACAGAGATTTCACATCAAGAACTCTGAGAAGCGGGTTTTAGCCAAAAAGAACTTAGAGCGGAGGCTTAAATCCGAGGATCTTGCTAGAAAACTTAAGGCCATTTTGAGCAAGAAAATCAGGTAATTAGAGG
>JASCZI010000107.1:27711-56198 GCA_036250425.1 Stylosanthes scabra
ATCATATGAAGAATGCCATGATCCTCCACGCCTGCACTTGCTTGATAAGTATGTTGAAATTTCTTTTGAATGCCTTTGTACTAGATGGTAAATTATAGCTGTCTCATTCAAATATGAACTGATATTACAGCTGTCTCATTTTTGGCTTTGGAAGTGTCAAGTACTACAGTACTGCTTAAATTAAGTTTCCTGTACTGATTGATGATCTATTTTCTGTGTCAAATCAGATTTGATACTGGTGGCCCAGGATCTTGTTTCAAGAGATATTCAGATCCAGCCTTCTTCAAGAAAGCATCAGCAGATTCGGATGTGACATACTTTGAGAAGACTGAAAAGGCTAGAAAATCCCATAAAAGCAAGGTATGGTAATTGATCAAATGATCTCAATGGAATATTATTTTTGACAAAGTTTTGTTCCTGTGATAATTTCTTTGCTAACAATTTGTTGGCATGCAAAATATATTGAGCAGAAGAAAAGGTCTTCACGAAAGAATGGAGAAATTTCGCGGCGTGAAAAGATGCATAGCAGCAGTGGGAGGTATTACATCCATAATATATTGCATACTTATTGATTGGATATGTTTTATCATAATAACTTAATAATTCAAAATCAAACGTTTACTGGTTTATTGACTGCTCAGGATGCAATTTATTCCTCCCACTGCCAATGGGCGACTCTCTTCCTCACAATCAGCCACCACAATAGATATGAAAATGAAATCAGATATGGAAGTTCGTTCAAGTTCTTTTGATTCAAAGGCTGGTGCTGGCTACATTGAATGTGTTTTCCATCCAAGCTACTCTGTGCAATCTAATGAGCAGGATCATGGGGAACCACCCTCTTCAAGGCTAACTCAGAAAACCGCCACGTTTCAGTCAGTGCCTCCTCTTATAGATGATAGTGTTTCACATGGTTCATTGGAAAAGAAAATTGGCTCTAGTTCATCTGGTGTAACTTGGGATGAAAATGAAGAGGTAATGGAATCTACAAGTCAAGCTCCTGTTAAAGATAATACTCCTGAGAGGCTACAGGAAAAGCATGACTATGGTGGGCTTGCAAATGAGGGTGTTAATGTACCAAATGCTGATTGCCATGATATCCTAGCTGATGAAGAAAGCAACCTAAAACCAGTCTCCAGCAGGGTTCAAACAGATGACGTTGACAGTGAACCTGATAGTTATGTGGATGCTCTTAACACTATTGAAGCAGAAACTGTTGAATCAGAATTTGAAAATGATTTTGCTTATGGAACAAAACATGAGGAGCAGGAGTTCACTTCTCCTGTTATTCATGGAATGATTGAAAATGAAGTTACTGAAGCTCCACCTAATATATTCGACAATGATTTATGTGATGCTGTTACTCAAAATGGGTATATGGTTTCCTTGAATAAAGAAACTGGAAAGGATTTCCCTGAAGAACCTCAAGAAAATCATCCTCTAATATCAGAGCCACATCAACCAGAACTAGCATCGGTGAGTCTGTCAGATGTTCCTCACGGTGAAGAAACGATTGGAGACACAGATTCCTTAAATAAAGAAATATTCAGCAATTTGCCTGAGCCTGACTCCCTGCAAGATCAAGATCATTCTGTCAGATCAGACCCACATGAACCAGATTTGGGACCTTTGAGTCCATCAAATGTTCCAGATGGCAATGAAATGACCAGTGAAATGCTTTCCTTAAACAATGATACATTCGGGAATATCCCTGGTGCACCACAAAAGATTGCTCATCTTGCATCAGTTCCAGATACAGCTAATTTGGCCTCTATGGGTCAGTTGGATTTTCCAGCTAGTGATGAAATAACAAATGTAGATGATTCTCATTCCTTTGAGAGTCCCATCGCTGAACAAGTTCCTCTCACATGTGAAAATTCTGTTTCGGATCACTCGGTATGCACGGATTCCTTAGTCAGGTCTGATACTGTGAAAGAGAGTGTCTTGGTTGATGATACTGTCTCAGCCCACATTGAAACCAATACATCACATTCTGGTGCTAAAAGCTCTAATTTACCAGATGAAGAAGCGGGCAGGATTGACAGCAATAATTGCAAATCTGAAGAGACTCCTAAAGAGTCTTCTGGTGATTGTTCAGTGAGATTCTGGACAAATGGTGGATTGCTAGGACTTGAACCATCCAAACCTCCTGACTTCAATGCGTCCAGTTCCTTAAGTCAAGGTTCTTTGCCAACAAAAAGTGAGCTGGAAGTTGGTTCACATAATAAATCTATGCAAAAAAGCAATGGTTATAAAATGGGACAGGATTTATCAGATGAGGTTGTCGACCGGATTTTAAAGGAACCAAGCTCTAGATGCTTAACATCAAACCATAATGATGATCGGGCTTGCATCTCGTCAAAGAACACTGGCAGTTCTCAGCCGAGTAGTGTATGTAGTCAAACTGAGAGGAATGCTTTGGGGGAGATTCTCCCATCTGGTGCTGAAACCAACCATGGCAGCAGTGAAAACTCATCACGGGTGTTTGGACTTGGTCATAGATTGTTACTAAATAGTTTTCAACGTAGAATTTCTCTTGATGAGAGATCTGCAACTTCTAATTCTCTGAAATCTATTTTGTTGGATGAGAGTGTACAAAATGGCATTGTAAAGCAGTCACTTCCGGAGACAACAGTCAAAGACAAAGTTAGTCCCGGATATCCTATAGATTCTCTTCCTCCTTCGCCACCACTTGAGCATATGAAAATATCCTTCCATCCAGTTAGTGGACATGAAACTTCCAAACTAAAACTGAAGTTTCCTGATGGCAGTCATCATCATGAACATATAAAAGATGTGTTTCCGTCATTTCAGTTGGTTCCAGAGTCTTCCATTCCTCTAGATGATGCAGGCTCTCACTCCGACGGCGATGACACGTTCTGTAGATCTTCTCCTTATATATCGGACGATTGTCATAGCCTGCACTCTGATTTTAATTCAGATCAGTGGGAATCCGAGGAAACTCCCGAAAGCAGTGATCATGGGGTATATGATTCTCCTCAAAGAAGGTCATCAAGTGAATCTATGTTAAGTCCAAAACAACATGGTGGACTTTCCAATGATGCTACCAATATGGCTAGTGTACATGGTGGATACACTGCAAATGGTGTCGAACCTTCTTTATCTGTGCCTTCACTTGATTTCCCAAGTTTTGAAAATGTAAATCCTGTGCTTGAGAAAGAAAGTAGTAACCAGTCTGAAGGCAATAATGCTGCTGTGCTCCGTAGTAATGCCGAGTCTGCACCACCGCCTCCACGACCACCACCTCCTCCGCCAACACAATGGAGGGTCTCAAAACCACAGTTGGATATGACAAATGGGACACAACATTATGTGTCTGAAGATGCAGAACATATTCATGATCGAAGTCTTCCACAGTCTACTCTGTTTCAGCAATCTAGGCCCCTCGGGGTTGAGCAAATGCAAATAAACGACGACAATTACCACTCTCACGACAGCATTATACATAAGTTGAAGGATAAGGTGATTTGAACTTGCTTATATTTCTTGAACACTGCAACCATGTTCAAATATATACATATATGAAAGGATTCATCTGTTTAACCTTTTGTGCAGCTGGATAAGCCAAAGTTGAAGAGTCCTAGGGAAGTAAATCAGTTGAGATCTTCCAAGGGAATGGATGAAAGAGAAGATTTCCTACATCAAATCAGAACAAAAGTAAGTAGCCACTTGCATTAAGAGCAAATGCTGAATGTTGTCCTCAAAGGATAATATAGATAATAACAGTATCAATTGTTAGAGTGTAGAGAGTAGCAATTTAGAACATGAACTTGCAAAGTTATTAACTATGCATTGTGTTGTCAAATATTGGTTCAGTCGTTGAACCTGAGGAGGACAGCAACAGAAAAGCAGAATATTGCGACTGCCACGGGTCCTGCCGCAAGCGACAAAGTTTCAGCAATCTTGGAGAAAGCTAATGCAATCCGTCAGGTATTACAACAGTTCTGTCTTGTTACCGTTACCTCTCTTTTGTATTATGTTATGTATGTACATAATAACTAACTTTATATCCATAAATTGTGAAAACTACAGGTTGTTGCCAGTGATGATGGAGAAGATGATGATGATACTTGGAGCGACTCCTAATTTTAGCATGAATTTTTCCTTTTTATTTTTGGAAGTCCTGTGTGGCATTGAGCCTCTTGATGTGTGAATAAATCTTGTGTATCTGTTATATTATTAAAGTGTAGTGCAGCATCTAGTTTATCTAATTTTATTGTCACATGAATTTATTTCTTCAATCTTGTGCAGCTTTTGCTTTTGGATTCCTTAGCTTAGATGACAATTCCTGGCAATAATCATCCACCCCAAGTTATTGTTCTTACGTTGGCTTGTCATAATAGCTCCTAATAAGAATGATAATAATTTTTTCCCGCTAAAAAGTATCTTTAGTACATTGATTATTTTTATTAGAGTAAAATCCCTCCCCTGCCTTTGAACATTTGGGTATTAGACTTTGCCACCCCTAAACAACTTAAAAACTCATTTCGGTCCCTAATCTTATAATTAATAGGACAGTTTAACCCACGTTACTGGTTGAGCACAAGTTAAGATGATGACATGTCAGTTGCTATGCCACATCTAAAATGTTCATTGAAAGAATGGGACTCATAGACCCCTCACCCCAAGCGAAATTGAAATCTCTATATTTGGGGGTGGATTGAACCTTAATTTGATGTACTCCTTCGTTCAAACCATTGCATCATAAACATATAGTGCTCCCATCTTAACATTTTCCTTGCTGTTTCCAGTAATTTTACGCCATTATTGAATGCGATTATGGTTCTAGGAATATTGTACAACAAGATCATCAACAAGTTCATGGGATTCAGTCACAAATGCAACCACAGCAGCAGAGTTCTATTCGAATACCTCAGCAAGTACTTATATCCGCTCCCTTGCATTTCATTATACACTTTTGTATTTTATGTCTCAATTCACCTTGTCATGATTCTTGTATTTGTGTGATTTAGAGTTTGTCATGTTTTTTTTTCTTTGAGTAAAAGCTATATGAATGAGAATGTTGATATGCATGTGCAGGTACCGAGGCAGATACATCAACATGTACAGCAGCTTATTCATACTCAGAATCTGGCTTTTCAGCAACACCAGCAGCAGCAACAACATGAGAACAAAGGAGCACACTAAATTAGGATTCAATCCACCTCCAAATATAGATATTTCAATTTCGATTGGGATGAGAGGTCTATGAGTCTCATTCTTTCAATGAACATTTCAGTTGTGGCATAGCAACTGACATATCATCTTAACTTGTTCTCAGCCAGTAACGTGGGTTGAACTGTCCTATTAATTATAAGATTAGGGGCCGAAATGGATTTTTAAATTGTTCAGGGGTGTCAAAGTCTAATAACCAAATGTTCAAGGGCGGGGAGGAGTTTTATTATTATTATTATTATTATTATTATTATTATTATTATTATTACATTGAAATTGGTTGGTTATAAAAAATTTCTATTGAACACTTCAATTCTTGCATATTCAAGCTAAATAGGAGAATTTTCGCTTATCTAAAACTTTATACATTAAACAATTAGAAAGGCTACAAATTGAAAGTGTAAATACATTGGATTTGAGCAAATATGAATAGGTGGCGTTGCCATAATAAGAGTTAAAAAAATTGAAAGAAAAAAGAATTGAATGTATTAGTAGAGTGAAGTGATTACTGGTCCTAGAAAAGTGCAACAAACAAAACGCTTCATTTGCAGATATCCCGCAACTAATTTAATTGTTAACAATTATATTTTACCATTATAATTGTAATTAAAACCTAATTGTTTGCAAATTGATACAAGTAGGTGAAACACGCAAAATGAGTCAGAATGAGAAACCTTCACCTGTTGCAACCGTTGCCATTGGTGATGAATCTAAAGTAGAAGGTGGCAAAATTGAGGAGAAAGCTCAGGGGCATCCTTATGAAAAAGTGATTCATGTGAAGCTGGAAAATCCTCAAGTTGCATCCAAGAATAGTATTCCAGCGCCTCCATTTCTAGGTCCCTATTCACGGAGACTATGTCCAAAAGGAACTTGGTAAATCCTTATTTAATTAGTCTCCATTACTCACTACTTTAGTAACAGAATCATATATTTAATACTTGTAATTTCTATGCACTTTTATCTCATCATCTACTATCATTGTTTTATTCGTAATCTGACGCAACCTTAGTTTCTTGCATTGGACGTTTCCATTTTTGTAATGGTGAGAAATTGAGAATATATATACTATATAGAATTGTTGTTTGTTCTGGATTCTTCTATTTCAGCATCGTATTCTCTCTTATTTTTAATCACTGCTTCTTTAATTATTAGTGTAGGAACTACTAGGTTTGATTGGAAATGTAGTTTCCTAAAAAATTAGTTAAATTAAGAGTGTTTATAGGGTGATATTTTGTTGGCTAAATTAACATTTTTCTTTTTCAGGAAAGCAGTTTGCTGCTTGTGCTTTCTTGGTACTCTTCTGGCGCTTATCTTTTTCATTTTGGATTTGATTCGACATCATGATTCTAAGTAAAAACTTTTGAATTATCATATACTTTTAGAATAAATATAGGAACTTATTTTCTTAATTAGTTAATATTAACTTTTTTTATTGTAACATATTCGAGATTATTCAACTATATTTAGCTACCTTAGTGAGATTAAAGTTATAATAAATAATTTCATAAATAACCCTACACACATAAATAATTTCATTAACTTGTGCTTCTTTCAAATCAATCACGCTGCTCCGATCCACTTCAATTAGAAGAGTACCTGTTGCACCAAATAAATTAAAAAAAGAAAGCAGCAAAAGCAGAAGGATGATTCCTTGTCTAAATTAAAAAAAATAGTAATGAGTTGGAAATGAGAACTTTCCAAATAAAAAATCAATATATAAAGACTCCTCTGGCTCTAGCTAAGAAAGGGGAACGAAGAAAAGTGATCATACTCTGAGATAGATCAGATCCATTGAAACCTGAAAAGTTTTGGCTTTGGTAGGAAAAGTTGCACCAAATACCAATACCATATGGAGCATGCAATATACAAATTGAATTTCAACTATCAATATTCGATGAGATTTTCATGTATTTATGAGAGTTGTGGCGATGTTATTATAATACGATGACGTTCAGTGGTGATGTGTACAAAAAAGGTCGTCCCTGGAACCTTTCCTTGTCACTTTTCCTCGCTATTTCTTTATTTTAATTTGGCCACATCCACACACGCACTTTTTATTTCACTACTCTAGTTTTGCTCTATATATCTATCACATGCTCTTCCTGCCGTAGACCATATAAATATACAAAATATTATTTCCTTAGATTTGAATCTCATTTCACTTTAATTAACTTCCCATGTTTGTTGTCAATACACTTTTAATTCATTAAAAAAATAATTAATAATTAAATTTTGATGTACAAAAATTAATTAACTGAAATTCATGTAAAAGATTTTGGATTTTAGCATTACAATTATTATAATGGACTGTTGATCACTTTTAGGTATCCACCTTCGTATATAAAAGCTCTCTTTCACATTAATAATTATTCGTCTCAAGTCTCAACCTCAATCCTAAACCTTCTCTATTAAGAATAATCTCTCTCTCTCTCTTTCTCTGAAATGGCTCCATTAGAGAAAAGAGAAGGGATAATTAAACTGTTTGGGATAACGATCACGTTGCATGCAGCAGAAAGAAAAGAAGATGAGAAAAGCAGCAATGGTGGAAGCGAAGAAGAAGATCAAGAAGAAGAGATGAAGAAACCAAACAAGATCATAGCATGCCCGAGATGCAAGAGCATGGAAACCAAGTTTTGTTACTTCAATAACTACAACGTTAATCAGCCAAGGCATTTCTGCAAGGCCTGCCACAGGTATTGGACCGCCGGAGGGGCCCTTCGCAACGTCCCAGTCGGCGCAGGCCGCCGAAAGGGTAAGCTGCCGCCGTCCCCGTCCCCGTCCCCTGCCGATGCCCGTCACGGTGCCACCATCTACGAATCATCAGCATCCACCGTTCAGAGGTTTGGATTAGATGATGAAGAGGGGTTGGTTTTGGAAGAGTGGGATGTCGCCACCGTGATTCACGGTGGTTTCCGGCAGATTTTTCATCAGTCCTCTAAACGGCGGAGAACGAGCTCTGAGGATGGTCAACCTTGTTAACTTCTTTTTCTTTTATTTTGTAAATGGAAAATCCGATAAATGAGAAATATATTTTCTTTTTAATATAATGCTCCATTACAAACAATATTTTAAATGATTTAACATATTAAACCAACGATTTAAAATATTAATTTAACATGAAATTAATTATGAATGATTTTTACTGTATTTTTTTTACGAAAATATATATTTTTTATTTGTTTCTCTCTTTATTATTTTTATTTATTACCACGATTAAACCTTTTTTATAATATTATTCGTGCTTTTAAATAATAAAAGGGCACATTGAATCTGAAAATATATTCTAATTTTAGTAGGATAATCAACCTTTGGTAATTCCACTTACTATATATATTATTGTTGCTATTTTTTTCGTTTGTTAAAAAGTTAAGAATTATTAGTGTCTGTCTAATAAGGCAAGTACTACTATGAAGATCTAAAAATCATTTTCATGTGAAAATTTAGCCTTTAAAGCAACATTTTTAAAGAAAATAGTAACACTTTTAAAAATGTGACGCTTTTATATATACTAAAATAAAAAATCTTCATATAAATACATTTTTAGCATCTTTATTAGAGTATCACCTATATTATATAAAGTGGAGCTTTGGCCTTGTTCCATGCACCTTAAGCTCATTTAACTTAGGGCAAACTTAGCGGCTGATTTAAGGACTAAGCAAGCGGCTTCGTCTTAATTAGCATATATGGAATGGACTTCTCCCGCTAATGATCTTTTCCTTATTATTCAACAAAAGCGTGTTATGTAGTTAGCCTGTTTTTGTTTGTTTTCAGAAAAAAAAAAAAAAAAAAAAAAGAAGGAATTTTTGCAACTAGTGATAGGAGAAAAGAGTTGAAGCGAAGTACCCAACATTCACTATTTGCAGTGTACTTATTAATTTCGGCATTACTTGTACGCTTCATTACATATATTAATTAATAGCAAAATGGTGTCCAATAGTCCAAAAGTATTTGATTATTGACAGAATTGTCTTTTACTGGAACCTTATCATGAATGGGCATCAATTTTAATATTATTTCAGATTATTTCTGTCCTATATATGTATAGGTAGTTCATATATATAATTACGAATCTAATTAAAGGGCATTAATCATACAGCTAGATTTCAACGCAATAGAAATGGTCAAGTGGAGAGAAAATAGAGATAAGATTTGAACAAGTGATCGAACACGCTACTTAAAATTAATTAAAAGGGCAAATTGCAGTTAAATTATTCATTTTTCCCTCTCGTCTTTGAAAATTAAGGAACCTATCGTTTTCTATTGTTCGCAACGTGGTTTAAGTGGCCGGCTAATCAGTTATATATATATAATTAAAGGTTAAATAATATGAAGTTGGTACGATAAATCACAGATTTCAGTTTCATGTTATATCATATATATTCAATTAGTGTGGCCAAATTATTTTATTAATGATGCTGAGTTGCTGACTACTTGCAGTGAGAATAGTTTCAAGAATTTAAGATGTTACCAAATTAAATGTTACATTCAATAGTTTAGTTAAGCATGCAATTTGTTTTTGCCATTAAAATTAGCATTTTTTTCTAAACAAGATAATCTCTTTAAGTTCTCAAATCACAATGACATTAAATATTTATAAATGTATTTTCTTTTATAAATATATTCTATTTCCTTTTTCTTTTTCTTCACGAGTGCTCTTATGTTACTCATAAATAAAAATTCTAAAATTAAATATGAAATTAAAGTATATAAGTGTTTAATTATGAATATAATTTTATCTTTTTCATAAAATAAATTATACTATATCTTCATGGAAAATTAAAGTTATTGTGTGATTATGGGGCATCAATAGTTAGTTGTCTTCACATAGTTAAATAACATAATGAAAATGCTGTGCTAGTATATATACCCTAACATTAAGAATTTTTTTTTTTCCTTTCTTAAACTACATATTTCTTACTTTTGAATTTAACGCACAAAAAGACAAAAAATGCTAATATTTTATTTTATTTTGACATTGATACTATCTAATTGAGGCTATTTTATTTGAATACCCTTGTTTTGAAAACTTATTATCGGATTGTCCTTGTTTTAGAACAATTAACACAGCTGCTCTTGTTTTGCCACGGTGGCAGCTGACTTTTTTTTTTGACTCAGCTGACACAAGGCGCCAATACGCTTATAGTATTTTTCTCTGGAGGCGCTAACACGGATGGCACCTCGTGGCAGGAAATGCCAAACATAAATGGCAGAAGCGGCAATGCAGAAGGCGCCTCTTGATTGAAAACGAGGACCGCTTTAGCGCCCATTGCCCTTTTCATTTTTTTTATGTCTTTCTTAGTGTTTGTGTAATTGAGAGAAAAAGTTAAAGAGAATGTTCATTAATATATAGAGTATGTCCAGAGTACATACAAAGTATAAAAAACTTTTTGTAAATTATTTATGTGGGAAATCAATAAAAGATTATTTAATATATAAAAAAATATACATTATACTTTATCGAAAATAAATTAACCACAGAATAATAAAAACTATTAAATAGGTTTTCAACCAAGAGGCGTCTTCTGCATTTCCGCTTCTGCGTTTGGCGTTTCCTGCCACGAGGCGCCATCCCTAGTTGCGCCTTCAGAGAATAATATCATAAGCGTATTGGTGCCTCCGAATCAGCTGGGTCAAGAAAAAGTCAGCTCACCATGGCAAAACAAGGACAGTGTCAATTATTCCAAAACAAGGACAATTCAAAAATAAATTTTTTAAAACAAGGGTATTCAAATAAAATAGCCATCTAGTTGATGATGAACTACTACCTTTTCATGTACAACTTTAATTTTAATATTATTGTTTAAACTTCGCTTCATATTCATCAAGTAGTAGTTTGTAGGTACGCGTGTGCTGATGAATAATTCAGTATGAACAATTTTTCAATTAAGTTGTCCTTAACTTTGACATTTTTTAACTGAAATGAAACGAATTTATTTTATTTATTTAGTCAAACAAATTTTTAACTAAAATATTTATTTCTATATTAAATATAAAAATATTTCGGAGTAAAAAAATATAAAAAATAATATTAAAATAAATTTTTATTTTACAATAAATTATTTTTTAATAGTTTAATTAAACTAAGTTGAATAAAATAGAGATAAAATTACTGTTATTTTTAATCTATTATTACTGGATAATATATTAAAGAAAAGGAAAAGAGAGTCAACCTATGGCTCCTGACGTGGTTGCGTAGTATTGTTTTATACTAAAATTTCGTCTTTTAAAAGAAACTAGATGAATCATAGAAGGAAACAAAGAAATCGAAAAGAGAAAGCAGAGAGAGTAGAGACACAGGAATATATAGTTGAACAAGAGCCCCTTTTCTTTGCATTTCTATCTGAAATAAGCAGATCGGTTACATGCTAATAATGATTAATTAATCATAACGAGATTATAATTAATTAATGTATAATTTGAAAGGGATAGCAATGTCAACTTTATTAATATAAGACGAGGAGGGAGTTGTGCAAAGTTAGTTATAATCAGTATTAGCGGTGCCGTTGGCGTTGAGGCCAAGCTCCTTGAAGATCTCAGGGCAGACAGACAGAGGATCAGCCTTCAAGAAACCAAGAGGATTGGCTTCGCGGACGGCGGAGACAATGCCGTTCTTGTGAGTGAGGGAAATCCTGGAGGCAGTTTCCAAGTTAGCAACCTCAGTCTTAACCTCATTGCAATCCAGTCTAGGGCTGTCAATCAAGAAAACTTCGCACAACTCCTCCTCGTGATCTCCCTCAACCTCAATACAATATTTTCCTGCGCTATCTGTGACCGCATCCTTCACGTACGTGATCGTCTCGTTAGCGGCTTCCTTGCATTCCAATCTAACGGTGGCGCCTGGCAAGAACTCGCTGATGCGGCTCACGAACTGGATGCGGCAGGTGTCGCAGTAAACTTTGCCTTCAACAAAGAATTTGTCAAAGCCATAGGCCGATCCAACGACGGACATGAGGCAGATGGCTGCCATGACCATGATGGCGGACTTGGCCATTTTCTCCTTCTTTGTTTGTATTAGTTTTTGGTTATTTGTTGGCTTGAGGATTGAGGGTGGGATGGTTTGCAAGTTAGACTTCATCCCCTTTTTATACTACCTATCCATAATGCTGAACTTTTCTTTGTTATTTCTTTGTGGTTTTCCATTCTTGTTGCCTTGCTGTTTTTTGTGGCGGGAATTGTTCTTTTGACCCGGTTTTGCCTCCTTCTCTCTCTTTCTATTATTCTCTCCTTACTAACCACTCCATTTTTGCTTGTCTCTTAACTGAAAATATTACTACTTTCATGGTACGTGGCTTTAGATTGCAATTTGTATATCATACGTGAAGTCCGTTTTTCATGTGTCATCATCACTTAGCAATGACTTCATAATTATTTTTTCAAAAATATGTATGTAAGGTACAACAGTAATAAGTTACTATTTTAAGAATAATCTACGATTTTGACATATTTTATCTGAACGTCCTATGAACAATAATTACCAGGGTTTTACGAATACGTGATCTTAGCGGGAAAGGAAATGAGAGACAATTTTCCCCAAGACATGCTCAGGAATTTTCAAAATATGTGAATTATTTAAATTGTCTTTAAATATAATTGTTGATTTATAATTTTTTCACATTTCACTCACACAAAATTGTATATATTATGGTTTTTCTTTTGGATTTTTTTCAATTCTTGTTAAGAATTTTGTCACCGAAAATTACATGAATATAGGAAGGTGAAAAATGAAAATGTGGAATCATATTCCCCATATGGAAGATCGAGAGGGGGACCGAGATGAATGCGGGGTTCAGAGAGAGAGCGCACAACTCCCTCTGCCCCTTCCCCGCCACTAGTTGAAGGAAGAGGCAGTAGAACTCGCATGCCTTAATCTTCAATTCATGGAAATAGACTGAAAACAATTGTAGAATTTTATTCATTCCAGATCTCTCTTCAGTTCCACATGGTAGTTCTAACGACGAAAAATTATATTCACATTATTCGCATAATTTTAAACCAAGGTTCTTCATTATAAATTGTTGAAATAATGCAAGCAGCATTCTTAGAGAAAGTTGTGAAGTCAAAATGAAGCAATAAACTAAATTACAGTCAAACACCCTGCAATCTAGCTGCACTCTCCAACTAGCAGAAAAGACAAGCATAGAATGAAACACAATAAAATCCCTATAGTTTGAAATTTTCTAAGCACCGACAATAATGTTCTATCACAGCATATCCTAACGTAAATGTAATGGTACCCTACCAAGAGTCGCAAGCTTCTCTTCGTGTTCTATTACAACATCCTAACGCAATGGTACACTGCCAAGAATTGCAAACTTCTCCTATGCACACCACAAACTCCTACTCAATATATCTTGCTTCACCTCACTTCACTGCAAAAGCAAAACATAACTTTGTTAGGGTAAAACAGGTAAACATCAAATACCATATGCTAAGAGGCTACATAACCTACCTCTGCATCTTCAGTCTTCACCTTGCGGAGCTTGTGCAGACTCTGCCTTTTGTTCATCAGCTGTTGAAGAAAGACAACTTTGATTAATCTGGGAAATCAAAATGTGAAGCAAATCCCTAGCTAAAGAATTTCAAATGTTACATTCACATTGCAGACCAAGTCTTCCATGAATATATTACCTGCATCTTCAGGGATGTCAGAGGTCCACAAGGTAAGGTTATCCCTCAGAAGCTGCATAATCAGCGTGCTGTCTTTGTAAGACTCTTCGCTAAGAGTATCCAACTCAGCGATCGCTACATCAAATGCCTGCTTAGCAAGTTGACAGGCCCTGAAATATTAGGAGTACCATGTTAAATTTGTCTAACATATTGACTCAGACAATCGGCACACCAACAAGAAAGGGTAATACTATCAGGAAAACAAGGAATATTTGGCATACCTTTCAGGAGAGTTCAAAATTTCATAATAGAAAACAGAGAAGTTCAAAGCCAAACCCAATCTGATGGGATGGGTTGGAGGTAACTCAGCTTCTGCAGCAGTAGAAGCCGCCTGCAATATTCACAAATTTATAAAGACCAAAACAAATGGTGACCTATTCATGGTATAATCCATTAATCCCACACTAGTAGAACTGAACTGATCATAGAACAGTGACCAAAACACAAGGTACAATTGTTACAATACAAGGCATGGCAGGGAAGAAACATCAAGATCAAGATTGAAGAAGAAGAAAACCTGATATGCTTTCATGGACTGATCAGCAGCCTCCTTTCTGTCATCTCCAGTCTTGAATTCGGCCAGATAGCGATAATAGTCGCCCTTCCTGCAAAGAAAGCACAAAACAATGAAATTCGAAATTGCTGAGACAGAAAGAGATGAGAGAGAGAGAGAATGAAAAAAGGGGCTCACATCTTATAGAAGAAGACACTAGGTTCACCAGCAGAAGAAGAAGGAATAAGGTGTTCATCAATAACAGTCATGATATCAGTGCAGATAGTAGACAACTCAGATTCAACTTTGTTCCTATACTCCTTGATCCGCTTCACGCTAACATCGTTCCCTTTGGATTCTTCCTTCTGCTCGATGGAGGACAGAATCCTCCATGAAGCCCTACGAGCCCCAACCACGTTCTTGTACCCAACTGACAGAAGGTTTCGCTCCTCAACCGTCAACTCCACGTTTAGCTTCGCTACATTCTTCATTGCATCCACCATTTCTATACACGAAACAAGAAAAATTGCATTTCTTGGAGAATCTTGAGAAAAAATGAAGACCTTATGTTGAAAAGAATAAAAAAGAAAGTTGAGAAAAGGGACCTTCATAGCGCTCGGCTTGTTCAGCGAGTTTGGCGGTGTAGACGAAGTTTTCGCGTTCTTTGGTGGGCGTCGCCATGGAGGATCTGCTACCTTTCTCTCTGCCTCTCTTCTCTTTCTCGCTCTGGTGAAGTGGTACCAAACTTTCTCTCTCTCTCTCTCTCTCTCTGTGCTATGAGTCAAGATGTAAAAAAAAGAGGTTGTAATACTTTTATATTTTTTTTCTAAAAATATTTTTGATTTGGGAAATGGGGACGCAGAAACAGGCACTGCTTTGGTCGTGGGTTAGTCACTGGGTTTGCCTCATGGCCTCAATCAAGAATTGTTTTTGCTAATTTTTTTTAGTTTAATTTTGATAGACGTAAAAAGAGTTTTACACAGTCATTCAATTAAATTTATGCAATCATTCAATTAAATTTATATATTTATATGACTTTAAAAATAGTGAATTTAAAAATTAATTACTTTTGATGATGTAGTAACACTTCATTGAATACATGTGTAAAACTCTTTTACACTGACGGTGCATGGAAATTAAATTTTTTTTTTTAAAAAAAATTATTTTATTATATTTTATCAAGATACTAAGCCATTAAAATAAGAAAGAATTATATATAGAGAGATAGAAGATACATTGAAAAAGAAAAAGCAGCTGATTAGTTAATATTAATCAAACTAAAAATAAAATAATAATTATAATTAACTAATTTTTTATACAATTAATTTTGGTGTACGCCTCTATCCAAAGTCCAAACTAACGGGTTTTTACTACTAGAACGAACATGTTTTTAAAAGCCTGTTTGTGTCAACTATAAAACATGTTCGTTGTATATATAGATTTCTATTCATGCACGAACAGAATATTACTACTAGAACAAACAAGTTTTTAAAAACAAATGAACATGTTTTGAAAAAGGTGTATAGATAGCATTGTTATTTTTTATATTATTGATTGATATTAATTAATTTTTTATATTAGTTATTTTATTAGTTACCGGCATCATTGATTTTTCAAACATACATCTTGCGTCAGATATTATTTTTATGGCAATTAATATACGGTTATATAATTCATAAAAAAAATTACACAATCAATACTTTTAAAAAAAAAAAATGAGCCAACCAATACTTTTAATAATAAATAAATAATTGTTTCATACACAAAGGAAAAAATAAAAATTATTATCCCCAAATACGTAGAAGTCCTGCTGCGTACTACTATTACTAACTGCGAAATGGAGTATTAGCATTTAGAAGAAGCATGTTGGTGCTCATAAATCAGAATTCTTTTTTGTTTCCTCATGAACTGGTATGGTAATGGGAATAAGCGGTTTTACAAAAATTGCATATAGCAATCCCCTTTAACTAAGAACTATACACGTTCTAAAGGATTGATTTTTTTCATCTTGTATTCCCTAGATAAGAAATGTCCCGCAGAGTGTAATTACATTTAGTTACAAGTTAGCTGCCAAAATTGATGATACTTCTTGCTGTTTTAAGCTATCAGCAACGTGAGCAATTACTCCCACACCAGCATTGTGAATCCATTCATTTTTCACCTGGAATCAAATAAGTACTCAAGTTAGAAACTACGAATTGATGATATATCATCATCCATAACCAGAAGATTTGGTGGCCAAATTGAAGTACATGAATGTTGTTGTGAGCAAAGAACGGCCAGAATGCTGCATGGAAGCTGACATCAACTTTTCTCCATCCCACCCGCTGTAATCCCCGTATCATCTCCTCTGTTGAAAACATGCAGTTAGCATTAGAAGAACAAGAAAAAGCCTGAAATAATTAGTTGATACATTTTCAGGCTCTTGGAAATTATAATAACCTTCCATGAGCTCATGATATTCCAAAGTATTCTGGGCATTGGGTACATTTTTTGCCGCCTCCTTTGCTTTTGCTGCTTTTGGAGGGAACTGAGAACCATCAGAAGGAACCGGGGGGCAGTATTCCACGTCGACCACATGCTTGTATCCATCTAAAGATCGCCGAGGAGGCTGCAAATATAACAAGACAATGTTAGCAGTGTTAACAGAATTTATATGCACTCTTAGCTTTCTCGTTTTAACTACTTCATTTCTTTCTCATTTATGTGATAGTTTTTTCTTACTACCTTTCCATACAGGATCTGCACTAAATCACGAGGATCCCAGCACTTTCCCTTCTTCCATCTTTCCAATATTTAATAGTTTTTTTTTTTTTTTTTTTCAAATTAGCAATACAGAACCTACCAGCAACATTAACCAAAAGGGACACCCCCATTAACACCCTGCATTTTAGTTGCCGATTGTCATTTGCTATGAACCATCACTTTTCTCTCTAGAAAGGATTATCGCCGGCATTATATGGATCAAGTAATCAACTGAAGCATATACAACACAAAACCCACTACTCATGATTTCCGGTGACAGACTTTCATCTTATACTGACAGTATCTGACTCTAGTGATAGGAATTTCCGGTAAACCTTATGGATATTGTCAAACCCACAGAAGTTATCCTACTTCCAGTTGAAGAATTTAAATTATAACTAAAATTTTCAGGAACAAATTTATGGCAGGTATATATTAAGCATCTTGGTAAATATTTACTTCAGTGTAAGCATAAATGATAAATTTACCTATGTTGACTAAATGAATAATAAAGATCAATAATAACGAAAATGGAGATAATCCAAAAGGAAAAATAATCATGTTCACCTTATTGAGCTCGGTTTCCCTTCTTATAGAGGATGTGCGCCACCCAACCATATCTAAATACAGTTAAAGAAAATTCCAAAATCGAGGAAATGAGATCAAAAGGGTGCCATTGATATAGCTAGTAAGTTATAATCCAGGATTAACATACTGAGAGGATACGATCATATGATACATTAGCATAAACAATGCGACATCTAAATTCTCCAAGTGCAGATCTACAGAACAATAACTCATTTATAAGTACTGAATCACTTAAAAGATAAAATGAAAAGAGAGAAAAAGAGGAAGCGTATTTAGATTCCTGAACTCACAGAAACTTTCCTTCTTCACAATCTGTAGCCATCCTCAAAAGAAGAGGTGGTTTATTGGCTTTACCATCAGTAAGGAACAACTGACTACCAGTCCGGCCAACCAAAAAAGGAGCTATTGGTGCAGCAAGTTTTTCTAGGATTGGGACCCCAAGTAGAAATGGAAGCTGAAATATACACAAACGCAACAACCAAAACTGTTATGATCAGTATATTTTCAGTGACTAAGAAAGAGGAAGAGCATGAATAATGAGATAGATGAAAACAAAAAAACAACAGCACCATAATTTATGCTGTCAAGAACATACTTGTTTTTTCCCCCTTACACCAAGATGTGGAGTTGCTAAAGTAATAAAACTTATTGGCTCTAGCCCAGCAATTGTCCCTCCTTTGTAAAAGCTTGTATTTTGGGGTTTTTCTTTTATGTTGTTTGCTTGATCACCAGATTGGTCCTTATTGTATGCATCAGGTGAATAGAGGACACCAAGTGCATATCTAGCGAACAAGCCTCCTAAAGAATGGGCTAGAAAGGATATCCTTTTCAGGCTTTTTGTATTTTTAACAACTTCTGTGACCTATTTTGATGAAAAGCAACAAACATGAAAGTTGAAACAATTCATAAGAAACTCCAAACTATCAACTTAAATTGGATGCTCAAATTTTGGACACATAAGTTTGCTTATATCTAAAGACTTACTTCTTCAGCTAATCTCTTTCCAGCTCCATTAATCCCAGTGAATGTCTTAGTGTAAGTATTTGATGAACTTACTGCACACATCAAATAATTTTTAAGGAGTTCTGCTTTACATATAACTCTGTACTTATTGATGACTTAAGGCAAAGGTTGTTATCCACTTATCCTCAACAGCTTACACTTATGACTCTCCAAACAATGTAAATAGAATTTCTCATGCACTATCTAAGGAAAAGATTAAGTTAGATCAAGTTTGAGTTGCTAAGGCATATCAATTGGTAATCCCCAATACATTTAGCATTCATTTTAAAAGACATATATAACGATTGTTCTCAAAGTTTCAGTTTAATAATTTCTTGTTCATAATAAAGAAACATACATGGTACATGAACACCCAAAATTTTGACATTGACAATGAAGGAGATCTCACAAGAGTTTTGGTAAATTAGATAAGAAAGCTATGGTTTGAAATTCAAACACAAAACAAGATATAAAAATCACAGGGTTTAACATTGAAATCACCATATATTAGAAAGTTTCTTCCAAGACGCCTTTTCAACTCTGCTTCTGCATAGGTCCAGTCACTTGTGCTGTATGAGTAAAAAAGCATGAGCATTGTTTGAAATCAAATATGAACATTTAAAGATTTAACAATGGAAGCAAGTTGAGCGTGACATACCTGGCCAAGATTCCATGAACAAGAACAAGGAGATGGTCGGGTTCATCATTTGAATCCCATGCAGTAGATATAGACTTTCCATGAGTAGTAGTAGTCATAGGTTGAGTTCTAATACCCTGGTGTCTGTGTCCACTGTTTGTGGCTGAAAAAGTAAATTAAGAGTTGCAGCAAGTAAATAGAATTGTTAAGATATTAGCGCCAATGCAATGAATTAATGATTACATATTTGGTAAGGCAAATCGTTAGGGAAGCAGAAGTGAAGGTGGCAATTGGCAATCGGCAATCGTGCGTGAATAAAGTGATAGAAGAAACAATCATTGAAATGGAAGCATGGCGGTGGATTTGATAATAATTGAAAAGCGTATAATAAATAAATGGAAATTGTATGGGAGGAGGTGAGAAATTACCAGAAGAGAAGGAGAGAGCTGATGAAGATGAAGAGGAAGAGGAAGAGGAGGAGGAAGGAGTAGAAGATGAAGAAGGGGAAGAGGGAGAGGGCGAGGAGGAGGAGGGAAGTTGTTTGTAACTGGAAATTCGTGGAGAGCATAGACAGCGCGCGTGGATGAAGGGAGCGGTTGCCATCTGTATCAATATATATAGAAATAGAAAAATGGAGATGGATTGGGAGAAGGAAGAGGAGGAGAGAGGGAGGAAGCGATTGATTTCTATTTCTCTTGCTTCAAGGCACAGCTGATGTGACGAGTGCCCATAACTTATCCTCTCCTCTCCTCTCCTGGCCTCTCTTCTCTTCTCTGCTGTGCTCAGACTCAGAGATTCAATCTGGAGTTGCTCATTCAGGTAACATGTCGATTGATTTGCAGCGCCGTGTCCTGCTCTTTCACGACACCACCAACACCCCTTTACCAATTCGCCAATTACCATTATTAATGGCCAGACACTTGCTTACCAATAATAACCCAACTTAACTTATTTTTAGCTTCCCTAAATTTTATGTTATTTAAAATCATTTTTAATCTAGATAGCATTTTCCATTTTATATTTCTTGTACAAAAACTTCGTCACCTGTATGCTAAGGTTTAATTACTAAATATATTTATGCATTTGATTCACGCAATTGTTTCAAATAAATAATTAATTAGAATAATCGAATTTATTATGTGAACAAATCATCATTTTTATAACAAAGTCTAACTAACTCTTTCTTTGAAAAGAAGAAAAAATAATTAAATAAGTGATTTATTACAAACGCAAGTTGAGTGATTTTTGTTGAGTTTTTAACTAATTTGATTGATTTAGTTCATTAGTTGTCAAAAATACTTGTATTTAAATTTAACTTCAATTAAATTCTTGATGCTAAATCTTGAAATAAATTATTTTTTCTTTATTTGCATCTGTTTTTGATAATTTAAAAGTTATTTTAACAAATTCAATTATTGTTGCTTATGTTTTTTAAAGGCATTTTTATTTGATTTATCAAATATACCTTGATGAAACGTTTAAAAATTAGAAAATGTTAGGTTAACAAACATTTTATTATTCAATTAAGTCTAATAGTCACCAAAAAATTCAATTAAGTCTAATCAAACTATATAATATATTGAAAAAGGATAGAGAGCCTCTCCTATATGAGCCAATAGGAGCCAACTTCTACCATCGTCTTTTTCTTTTTCTTTTCCACCATGCATCATAGCAAAGCAAAGCAGAAAACAAGTTTTGAAGACAGAGAAGAAAGAAGCTCACAATAACAAAGCTTTTCCGTAAACGATCCTTCCTTAGCAAAATCCGCCTTTGATATGTACATCACCGCCGTGTTCTTCTTCTTCATGGTGGTGAGGTAGTTGTTGATGTTGCTGTTGGTGATGGTGGTAATGATGAGGAGGTTTTCTTTGGTGGTGGTGTTGCTGTTGTGATTGTGGTGGTGATAAGGTGGTTGTTGATGTAATGTTGCTGTTGGTGATGGTGGTGGTAGTGAGGAGGTGACGGATGATAAGTTATGGTTCGTTTGGATGGTAAATTTGTACACTTTCGGATAATAAGTAATTTTTGTTTTGGATAATAATTTTATTTAGTTTCGAATGATAATTATTTTTAATTTAGGATAATTACTTATGATTGAATTTATTTGCTCCCTACTGGCTCTCTAATATAGTTCCCTAACATTACTCTAATATATTATATATCTTTAGTTATGAAAATGTTCTATGGAATTTATATTGGATTTGATTAATAAAAAATGCATACATATAGTTTTACTTTAAAAAATATTTATAAAAAACAAACTTTGTAAACTAATAGTGATGATTTGTAAAAATTAAAAATTTTACCAAATAAAACCTTAATTTAGCATTAATGTTATGGGGTTTTAAATGTTATATTTCAAAAACATCTGTAATAAGTTATTTTAAAATTTTAAAAAGTAAAATTTTAAGAAAGTAAAGATACATTCTTATATGTCACATGAAAAATGTGTAATCCAACAATTCTATTGTGTAAAGATACACTCAATATAAGCTAACACCTTAAATTAGATGTTATGTTTTTTTATATTTTAGATGTTTTGTTTCTATAGGTTTCGGATATTCTATTCTATTGTCGGTGTTTTTAGGTTTCGGATGATCTATTTCTAAAAAGTTATGGACGTATGTTCCATTAGCTTTTACTATGGACATCCTATAAACAGTAGTTACGAATGTTTTATTTTTGTTGGCCGTTGGTTACGAAAATATTACTCATTACCTGTATTTTTTCTAAATGTAATAAGTATGCAATTACAAATTCAATTAAAGTTTATGGTTTAAAAGTTATTGTCTAACTAACGATACTCTTTATTTGATGTATGTACATAAACATGTCTGGGATTAATGGCCGAAAAAAAAGAGTCTAAAAAGCAGCCAACACGTACAATAAGATTTGCTTGAAGGCTTTGAAGCAACAAGAAATAATAGTACATGGTTGTTGAAGCTAAGGCATGATGAGATCACATAATAGAACAAGCATGAGGGTTTTCGTCGCTGAACATAGCCATGGCGTTGTCACTAAGCATGGAAGCAGCAACAGGCTTTCGGTAATAGCCAAAGTCATCGGCATTAGTGTAACCATGGTGGTAGTAGTTGTAAGAAGAGGAAGAGGAAGAGGAAGAGATCATGTTGATGTGGTGGTGGTTATTGTTGTTGGCATAGTAGTGGCGTGTGAATGCATGGTATTCAGGGTTGTATGGATATGGCCACAGCTCAGCCCTCCTTCCTGTCTTCCTAACTGCTTGCAAAACCTTCTTTTGCTCTGCCCAACCCATAACCGTCACCTTTTGTAGCTTCATATCTATCTCAACCTCATCAACTCCTGTATGTTACGTTCATCCAATACCACTCATTATATTCAACTCAAACTATATAATATAACCAATAATCATCATATACATTATAAATTATCATTAACATACCAGGTAACTTTTTAAGAGCTTTCTTTATCTTGGTCTCGCAACCCGGACAGTCCATATGCACACACATTTCTACTATCTTCATGTCACAAAAAAAAAAAAGTAACATTAGTTAAATAATAATAACATTCTATCTCATTTGCATAAATATATATTAAGTCATAGCTATAATGGCAGGGGGAAAATGAGTAGTTTTGTTTCTAACCGTCATTTTTGGAAGTTAACGGTGAAATGCTGCGAGTTTCTAATTAAGTTGTTGTAATGGTGGAGGACAGCAAGCTCATATGTTCTATTTATAGGTGGCAAACTATTCATCACAAACAATCGATATGAATGTAATTTTGTATTGCACGATTGTGACCAAGCAAGGACCACAACGACAACGACGATAATGTTAAAAAATTTAGCATAAGAGGTTATTTATTCATATAATTATTTCAGCACTTTCTTCCTCTTTTCATAAATTGGTTTCCTTGTAAACATTATTAAACAATAACTTAGTCGAGCGTGTCGAACGACCTTATGGAAATTGCATAGCAAATACTCAGAAATAGGGAGTGAAACCTCTGCATATAAATACAGTAGTTTCTATGATATATACAAATCGGAAATGTGTCATTATCAATTTATTAATATTTTAACTATGTCATTATCACTTTATTAATATTTCAACTATGATTAATCATGGTTAGTTATAACTTATAAGAGAAGACTTTGACCAATTTGTAATTTAAAACGGCACGGCGTTAGGCACTTTAATTTTCTAATATATATATAGGTCATAGCTGTAATTGCAGAAGCTGCCTATGAAGCTCTGTTATTACTTGTTAGTATGTTATTCTTAGGTGACAAGTTCCGGAATAATGTTTTGAGCTTCAAAAATATCAGTATATGTATGTATACACGTATTATTTAGTTTATATTTTTATCATATTCTATACTATACGGGTGGTTGTCACAACTATTCTCAGACAATTTCCATGCATCAGCTATGAAAACAAATCGGTTGACAATATATGTAACAATATTGAATCATTGATGTAGCTATTGAAATCTCCTCTGTTTGAAATAATTAATCATTTAATAATTCTTATGATTGCGGATCTATATGTTTAGTTATATATTTTTGAGTGTATACATATTGGTAGTTCATGGATTCAATAAGTCAAAGAAGTAGCCATACAAGTAAGTTAAAAGAGCCGGCTGAAAACTGAAATAAGGTGCAACTGTTGCTAAGGGCCATGAGGAGGGAATGAAAATGGCAATCTCCCTCTTGCAAGAATATGGACTTCCACTGGGCCTTCTTCCTCTCGCCCACGTCATCGAACACAAGCTTGTCAGTTATGACACTGAGATCAATGGTTATGTGCAGAAGAACAAAATCAAGAAGCTCAAAGGTGTCAAGGCCAAGGAGCTTATGCTTTGGCCTCCAGTTAGTGAAATCAGTGTTGATGATCCTCCCACTGCCAAGATTCACTTCAAGAGGCTTTTGCTGCAGGCCAGTAACATAACTATCACATCTTATCAATTACCTTTGCTTGAGTCTCAAGCAAAACTACACTCTTTGATTCTGTCTCTGAACTCACCAATAAATCTGTCATCTTTCTTCTTCAATTATGCTTTGTCCAAATACTACTATGGAAAACAAAGAAAAAGAAAACATTCAAAATATGTATATCACTTGGGATTAAAATAACATTTCAGTTGCATCAACTCACATTTAATTGGACCAACTTAAACATCACTCTATTTCTGAGATAACATCTAGTTCTTGGTTCAGACTTCCATTAGAAAATATAGCCCTTGTTTTGATTGTAGTAGAAGAGGCAAAAGGATTAGGAGGCATCTCTAACCCCTCCCCATGTCTTTCCAGCATTTGAAGCACATCTTTCATGGTTGGACGATTTGCCGGGTGCCACTGAATGCACCAAAGTCCCACAATTGATAGCTTCTTTGCAACTCTAGTGTCTTCACTTCCTTCCACATGGATTTTAATGTCTTCTTTGTTATCTAGAAGATTGTAAATCCATTGAGGGTAATAAACATGGCTTCTATTTACTTCTGTCACATCAGTGATTTTTCTTCCACCAACCATCTCAAGCAGCAGCATTCCATAGCTATATACATCCGATTTACACGATAAATTGCCAAAGTTCCTAGAAAATACCTCTGGTGCAATGTAGCCCAAAGTACCTCTAGCTGTGGTCATTGAAACTATACTTTGATCAATAGGACAGAGCTTTGCTAACCCAAAATCAGAGATTTTTGGTGTGAAATTGCTGTCTAGCAGCACATTATGAGGCTTGATATCAAAATGTAAAATTCTTTTCTCACATCCTTGGTGAAGATACTCGATTCCCTTGGCTATGCCGAGAGCAATATCTTGTAGCTTTTCCCAGCCTAGAAAGACATCTTTGGTGTCTGCTGAGGAAATGAATTTTTGCAAGGAACCGTTTGGTAAGAATTCGTATACCAAAGCTCTTCTAGATCCATCAGAACAATATCCGACCAAGCGAGCTACATTGACATGGTGAATTCGACACATTGCTTCCATTTCATTGATGAACTCTTGGCCATTACCTGATGGAGCATTTAAGACCTTTACAGCAACCTCAACTTCATCCCATAGCTTCCCTTTGAAGACAGTTCCATAGGCTCCTTGCCCCAGTTCTTCCTTAAACTGATTTGTAATTCTTCTTATATCTGAATAAGAGTACCTTGCAGGCTTAAGTGCTTTGTAGTCTTCCAAAAGCCTTTTGATCTTCATGTAACTCAGCCTTTCATTGCAAGCTACATAGATACAATAAGCTGCCACTCCAAGAAATAGAAACATAATAGGGCCTAGAATTTCACCTGTACATAGAAACATACATAATCATTTTAGAAATTCTATCTATCTTCCTTATGCAAAATGATTAATGGATATAAAAGGCTTACCAGCAAGCTTTTTCCCTCTAGATAAACCTGCCAAGAAAATGAACATATCACTTACTCCAGTCCTTGCATAATGACTTAACAAACCATGCAATAACAATGTTCAAAGATTTGAGGAAACCCCTCATAACCTCAAGATTAACATTATAACATAAAGGAAGAAATTATACCTTTAGTACTATGGGGGAGGTCTATACATTCAAGGCTATGATTGGATTCATTTCCTCTCACTTCACATCGCCCACCGTGATCTTCACAGTCTTTGCAATCTGGTTGGAACCACTTAAGAACAGTATCAATGTTCTTGTCAAACAAAGAACTAGGCAACTGTACACTGCTGCGGATGCTAGTGCAAGACAATAGAGGAGTATTAACAATCAATTGATTAGAATTTACTGCTACAACTTCAAATCCAGGTACATCAAGGCAAGAAAAGCTTCCAGATGTTAGGAAGTAGTCCTTATCAATCCTGGAACAGTTGAAGAATGCATAATTGTGGAGTAGAGAGTCATCAATGAAGCTAAAAGGAGAAACAGAAAAGTCAAAGTGTGGAATGTGTGTGTGAATGGAGCAGGCTTGAGGATAAGAGAGAGTTATGAGTTGTGATGTATAGTTGATGCTTTTGACTAATAAGGCTTTGAAAGGGAATGGCAGGTGCAGCATTGTGTTGTTGGTATCAGTGCAAGAAAGATCAAACCAGGAATCATGGCTACACCATTCTGGTTGTGTTCCTTTCAGCCTGAAGGGGAATCTGATGGAAGGTCCATCCATGCTGCAACTTGCTACTTTGCATTGGTTGCTGAAAATTCTTTCTGCTGAGATGATGAACAAGAAGGAGGACAAGAAAGGGATGAGGATTCCCAACCAGTTAGCCATGTTTGAAGTAACATATAGTTTGATTTAGTGAGTGCACTCTTCCTTTAAGAACAAATTCTGAATTAAAATAGTATACATTTAAATTATTGAAACACACTATCATTGACTCCAAGTCAATGGCAAAGTCAAACACTCAAGATGCCGACACTTTTTTGAATTGCCATATATTTTTTCTCTACATAATTGCCATATTTATGTGTACTGTGTACACTCCAGAGTACCAAACTCCAAGGTAGACTTGACTTGCTTCCCATATTATTAGCCTATATTCTTGAAAAGAATTTAGAAACAAAATAGAAAATTACCTTAAATGATTTATACAATTAAAAGAATTTAAAACAATATTATCTTTTGATTACCGGTGAAGTGAAACTTTCAAATATCTTTAAAATGGGACAAAACGGTTGTAAGAAAGACTTAGAAACTTGTCCTGTCCCATGCTAAAAAATTCTACATTATCACACTAATCTCATGTTCCACCATTACTTCATATAAAAAAACAAGATAATCTAAAAAAATCGAAAGAGAGACACACACAGGGGGGAGAGAGAGAGAGATAGTACAAAGTTGATGTTGAAATGGTGTGAGATAGAGAGTACTTATTCTGGCTTAGGATATCAATAATCTCCACAAGTTTCTCAATCACATGACATCCATTCAAAAATGGAATTTATACTATTCTGCTACAGCCGCAATTTATAGATAATACATTGTCAAAGTATGTCAAATTCCCGCTTCAAGATGAAAAAGATTAATTAAATCTTACAAAAAAATGATTAGCTCCTTTCATGTTTTAATTTTTGCCAAAAAGGGCTACAACACAGCCAACAAATTATTAAATTCCCAAAAAGCTTGAATCCAACGCAAAATGCCCACCATAGCTCCCCCTACAACCCAGCTGATTTCTGAAATTTCTGAATCTGGTTTAGGAAAATCCATGTCATCTGCATAACCAACCAAATAAATATCAATCAGGACATTAGGACCATTATAGGCAGGACATTGGAGCTTGTTTACAACACCAAAAAACTATAGAAGATTGAAAGATCCTTTATCATGTCTAAACATAAAGTAACTATAACTTTCTTGAAAGCTATTAATGGAGAAGATCATCCAAATGAGCCAATGGAATAAAAGAGAATACATACCATGACATGAGGAGCAATTCTAACACAGTAGACAGGGAATCCGGTGTAGAACTTGAAAGGTCCTCCAGCTTTCAAGGTTTTGAGAGCACAATCAACAGAGCCAGTGTATGGATATTTTCCTTCAGCATCAGGTTGCATCTTTTGAATCTGGGTCTTGACGTAGTCAAATGGCAAACTGCAAGCAGATGCAAAGAATCCAGAAACAGCACTTGCACCTATATAGAAGGATAAAAGAGATGGTTAGTAGCAAAATGATGACAATGAATACTTGGCAGTATAAATGTAAATTTTGCACATGCAGCCTATGGTACTTGTTCAAAATGGAAGATCACAAAATTTCTTATCACAAGAAAATGAGCAACCATTAACCAACAATAACCCAATGGAAACTTAGACTATAAATGGTAAATCAAATATGGTATATGCTTCATTTGCTATACGAAGAGGCCAGAAAAAGGGAGGGTGTATAACTGTATATGCAGTGTCACCATAGAATATATACAATAGAATTGATGAACACGGTACCACATAACATGAATGAAAACTAAATACGCAAAAACATGATCAATTGATTCCATAAACAGCATTGGTTAGACCCTCTTCCAGCATTAAGTTTAAGTGATCAACTATGGCAGTATATAGATCTAAAGCCAATAAATTGAGTAAATTATTCAACGACAGAAAAATGGTTACTTACCGACCACAGTAGCCATTTCACCAAAGCCCATTGAATCCTTGAAGAACTCAACACTTTGATCATAAGATGCAAGCATACCCATGTTC
>JASCZI010000107.1:56208-67285 GCA_036250425.1 Stylosanthes scabra
GGCTCTTACTACAGTAGGTCCAGCACCCTTCCAAAGTGCCAAAACACCTTCATCAGCAACAATACGATAAAGTGCATGGAAGGCGTTTGTGTAATTTCGGCGTTGAGCAGCAGGTAAGGTCGCATCAGCCTGCATACGAATGAGTGCCAAATCTGCTGGACTACCAACAGTCGCTCCAATTGCACCAGCAGTCAGCCCGCATAGAGCTTTCTGATAAAGTGGCAGGGGCTTGCCATCATTAGCCTCAATTGCCTTGGATGTCAATATCCTAGAAAGCCATTAAAACCACCAAGTAAGACACAAAGACAATGTGATTCCCTTAAATTCATACAAGATTATTTACCCCGGTTAAAAAAGCTGCTTATTTCCATAAATAACAGAAATAAATGAAATTAAAAAAAAAGGTGGGTTAAAGAAAATTCCCCTTTTGATGGATCAAGAATGATGAGAGATCAGAACACAACTCACCTAAATGATCCAAGACGAGCTGTGGTGTAAGTTGCCTGCCTGAGAAGTCCAGCAGATAGACCCTGTATCAAGGTGATTTAGGTTAATTAGATGTATATCCGAATAAAAATCAAGGTCCAAATTCAAATAAATAATAGTGAACAAAATAAACACTTTTTTAATGGAATAATCACTTCTATAACATATAAGCGAAAACAACAATGCATGAAACCCACTCCCACTCTCAGATCTATAGCCAGGTATGTAAAAAGGTAAAAAAACAAGTGTAAGAAACAAGCATAGAACATTGAAGCATATTGAAAAGAAAGAGCATGCAACCCACATTGGAATCATCAACATTAATCTTTCAAATACACAAGGAAACTAAGGGAAACCGTACGGCTAAAATCAATCAAGGACATACAGGTAAAAAGACCAATTAAAAAGAAAAAGCAAATACCTTGTAGAAAGCAGTAACACCCTCATTCTTGAGCATGGTTGAAGTGACCTGTGCAGCTGATCCTTGACCCAATTGAATCCTCACCTACAAAAGTTTTTTTTTTTCAAGAAAATCATTAGAAGATGGATCGTACATAAAGAAAACCACAGATCTGAATCTGGGAGGGAAATAGAGAAAGACCCAGTATTCCAATTGAGAGAAGAAAGAGGAAAAAACAAGAAAGGGGAGATCTTTGATGGAACCTTGATCATATCGATGGGTTGGATGACGCAGGTGGCAAGCATGCCGGAGGCACCTCCATTGACGAAGGGCTTGACGGTGGACCAGACACCTACGGGGGCAGCAGGCTTGGCCTTCTTGTCGTCTCCCATTGGTAGAAGGGCTAAATGGATTTGACGAAGAAGAAGAAGAAGAGGAAGAAGGTAAAGGCGTTAAGGTGGTGCTGCAAGTAGAGCGAGGTATTTTAGAGGCTGAGAAAAGAAGGCAAGCTCAAATCTTAGTATTTATTTATTTATTATTTATTATTTATCAATAAAATAAAATACTGATTCTGATTTCTGAAGAATTAGAAATTATAAAAACCATCAAAATTCACAACACACACTCTCTTCCTCGGCCAGCCACATAAATCAAAGCAACAAGGAAATTGCATAAAAGGGGGAGAGTTAAAAATACAAGAATACATACCGATAAAAATAATATTAATTTTGTTTGTGAATTCTATAAAGATTTTTAATTTCCATTCACCGTCCGTGTAAAAGAATTTTATATACGCATTTAATTAGATGTTACTATATCATCAAAAGTAATTAATTTTCAAATTCACTACTTTTAAAGTCATATAAATACATGAATCTGATTGAATGACTATGTAAAACTCTTTACACCATTGATGCATCAAAATTAAATTCATAAATAAAAAGTAAAAACACTTATATGTTTAATATATACAAAACTTTTAAACTTAGCATATTTATTATAAACTTATCCAACTATCTTTAAGATACTCATTAACAATGTATTTTTTTTTTAAAAAAAAACTAATACTTAGATTTCATTTATGTACATTATTTATTGGTGTAAGAAAATTAAAAGGTTATATATGATTATTTGATTTAATTATTTATTATCTTAGAAATTTAAGAAACTGGTCAATATTTTTTTGTAAGCGTAGGTGTGATATGTGATCGTTTACTCTTAACTCTTAAGAAACTAGTAAATGTAAAAAATAAAAAATAAAAATGAACAATTATTATATGAATACATAGGGTTTTTTATTTAAATAAATATTTATTAATTTTAATCAGAATATATCATTTGATAATATGTGCATTTAATATATAAGATTTTTTTCTTTATTTTTGCTAGCAATTTTAGTGAAAATGACACAAAATTTTCACATGGAAATAACACTAAATGTATAAATTAGTAAATGTCTGTATCTAGATTTAAAATGGATGGTAAATTATTGGAATAAAAAATCCCAATACATACTTGATGTTTATAAATATATATATTATTCTATTATAAAGATGAAAAATATATGAAATAATATGTGATATGTCTAAATAAACTTCTCCTAATTGTATTCAAAGTATATTATCAGGAGTTTAAATATCCCATCAAATTCAATGAGTTTATAATAGATGAGTTGTAAATCATATTACTTCTTTTTTGTTGTAAAATATTTCAGACTCTAATTTATGAAGGCGAAAGATCTCTAACATCACGGCAGCTCAGCCCTAACCTTTCAAGTGATAAAACCTTTAATCTCCAAAGTCATCAAGCTTTGGTGTGTTTAATTTGGTGTGTTTAATGTGTTTTGAATCTGAACTTGCATGGAGGCAGAAAATATTGTATTGGCCTTATTGAATTAGTATTTCTCCAAAACAATAAATAAATAGATAAACAAATATATATGCAAATATTAATGAACATAAGTGCATGAAAGGTAACTCAATTACAATTAACGTCAGCATACAATGACAGTCAAACCAGGTTTTGTGGATATTTTACCCTTTTTAACTGTTCTGAGAAGAAAATATTATACTTTGGAGGAGGATAGATATAACAATAAAATTAAAGTGTTTTTTAGTTACATTATATGGAAGAAAAAAAAAAAAGAAAGAATGGGAATTGATTTCAACATATGGATGTGATAAAGATTTATGTGTGGTTCTCTCTGTATAGACGTAACAAACACATAAATTAAAGTAAAGAAATGAAAGTATGGCCTCTAATAAAATGTCAACTAGCTATAGGGTCATGCATGGGCATGCGTGGTTGCATTTCTATATTGGAAGAGGAATGAGCATTATTATTATTAGGTAAGTAAAGTGTCAAAGTGTGCACGTAACTCAACAGTAATAAGGAAGGAAGCTAAAGTCGATTTCAGCACATTATAATGGAGCATGGTCCATCCTCCATAATCCACATGCGTGCTCATTCCTTGCAAGAGCAAGTGGCTGCCAATCACACACAACATACAACCCTTTTCATTATTTTTACTTTTTACAATTTTAATTTCTATTTTAATTAACTTATTTAGATTTCAACACAAGATTAGATGAGCTTGCGTATTATCTACCCCGTATTGAAAAGGCACATATATATATTATACAAAAACGATATGAGATACACTAACTCGTTATTAATTTTAAAAATATATTTGTGTTTGCTTCGAAAGCATATAAAGCATGAAGGGTAATTTAGAGTTTTCATAAAATTAGGTTAGGTGAATTCAATATTGTTGCTCCACACGAGGATCTGTGTGGCTATGAATCCACGTGAGATGTATGCAACTTGTACAAGTAGTTGCCATTTGCCGTTAATATTATGTGACATACTGAACCATAACACTGTCCCCATATATTATATAATAATAGATTAATAATAGTATTGAAATTACCAAACTCTACGTGCTTCCGTTTGTACATGTTTTTTCTTTTATTTATTTATTTTGCAAAATTTCGGTGGTTGATAAAATATGACAGCAGTGGGTAGGTATATGGCGCAGAAGATACGTCACTTGGAGTTGCATGTAACCATATTTTGTAGAAATTATTATCAAGATATAAAGCAGGCTTTTAAATAGTGCAATTAACCTTCACGTATTTACAAAGACAACAATAGCTATCACTTTCGGAAGCTGTTTGTATGAAGGAAATTGTTGCATAATTCATATTCAGTTATTCAGAAGCAGCACCAAATATGGATCTAGATAGGTGTCACAACTTGCACAACACCCATGATCTAGATCTAATGAATAACAATCATAATGTTCGCTTTCATTTAATTATTAAAAAAATATTTTAAGCCTAACTCATCTTCCTAATTGTCTTCTTGATTTCTAAGTTATGTTATTCTTTGAAAAATAGTTAAGAAAAAATAGCACTAATTTTGACCGGTTCCAAAACATAGAAATGACAAACTCATGTTAGTTATTTACTTTTCCTTAATACAAGGTCCCAGTGAAACAAATATTGCTGCAGCTTTTGATTGTTTCACAACAAAGACAATACAACCTTCAAGTTGACAAGAACTACGTGACATTCCTGAAATTTGATTAAAAACGAAAACGTGGCAAGGCCTTGTCGTCAATCCAGGCAGGCTTCTTTGCATTGTAATAGAAGAATGCGATCATCTGAACCAGCTCATCAGCATTTCTCAGTTCTGCAATGCCATCAGGAGCAGTGTTTCATTATGAAAGGAAAAACCTTAAACAACGAGAATTTTGTCTTGGAAACCAACCAAAATATTATATACAGAGAGAGATATGTTATTTGTATCCATTCTCGAATGAGGTATAAATCTGCTCAATGAATGTACAAATGAACTCTGTTTAAAATGCGAATAGAAAGAGCAGCAATCTCACCTTTCTCCCTGTACACTACTCTGTGCCCCCGTAAAAATAAAATTTGAGGACATTCTTTAACTTTCAAGGCATAAGCCAAGTCTCTCTCGATGTTGATGTCAATCTTAACAGCCTATAAACAGAAAATGCAGGGCATTATATGAACTGCAGTCTAAGGATTTTAGCAAGTTAGAGGCTGAGCTATAAGAAAAAATGATTGATCATACCCGAGGAGGTAACCGATCTTTGGCATTCCAATATACCTTGATTGCTTCCTCTAGCTCTTTCAAAAGTTTCCAGTTATCACTTGCTCTGTGGAACAACAATTTCAAACACCAAGGGTTGGTTTCTATGCTTTTTCCTTTCTAGTGAATGAAAAAATACTATATTAGAAAGAATAGGAGAGTTTACCTGTTATAGCGTTCAAATACAAGGACAATTAATGGGCTGGGATGGAAAGCAAAATTCTCCCACTCTAAACAGTTGATTTCCTGCACCCAATAATCATCAGTCTCTCCTTCCCAATCAATTACATATCCGTCTTCTCCCACGACGTTCTTGATTGGATGCTGCTCAAAATACTCAGAAGCTCTTATTCCCCACCCAACATCTGCATCCACTGGCCAGTTTTCACTTTCTTCCTCAATCACCATATTCTTTACCCTGTCGTTGTCGTCTTCGTCGTCTTCCTCTCCTTCGTTGGCCCTCTTCACCTCCTCCTCACCATCATTATCATCGCTGCTTTCGGATTCAGAATCGCCACGGACTCTATGCCTCATTATGTTTTCCTGAACCTCCAATACATCTGAGTTTTGCTGCCGAATTGTTTCAAATGTGCGTTCAAGTGAACCGCGTATGTAATCTTCAACGGCCATCGCTTCACTTCTACGACCACGCCTTGGCTTCCTCGGAATTGTTGTAGGGAAGGCATCGGCAGAACTTATTTCACCATTGCCGGATGCCACGTCTTTTGAAGACTGCGATCTTGCCTTAGGCCTAGCTCTTCTGTTAGAGCCAGGTTTAGGTTCAGAATCAGATTCAGTATTTGAAGGAGATTCTCCTGAAGCATAGCAAGATAATAATGTGCGAGTGCGATGGGTAGATAGAGGGGAATGAAACAAGGATCCCAAACGAGTAATGGCATGAGTAGATTCTAAACTAAAATTCTGAACATTAACTGATGAGAATGGACGCAAACAAGCATCCATTTTTGTTGCACAAAAAGGAGAAGAGCATCTAGGAAGGGCAGTAGTTTGGAGATATAGCATTTTGATAACTTCACTGTGAAGCAACCAATCAAGCAGGAAACAAGGTTGTCAACAGTAACGCATATATTTTAAGCTTCTGTCTGCCTGCTTCTGCTTATCCTGGTGTCAAAGAAGAAAAGGAGAAGGGTATCACTATCATAGTTCATGAAACAAAGACTTTGGCGTTTAATGCATGAAATGCATGACTACACAAGAGAATAGAACTTGTTAAATCACAAAATTCCAAGAAACTTTCAGCAAGCAAAACAGATGAACCCCGTCCCCGAGAGGCAGTAATGCATGCAACAGCACATGTAGTTTAGAAGATATAATGATTAACTGAAATTTTGAAAGACCGTGTAGGGATCTTCTATAAAGCATTTCATCAAACACCTGGTGTGCTCTAAACACTTAGCAGAAAATCATGCGTGTAAAAAATGAAAATAATGAAAGGTTTTTTTTTAAAAAAAATTCTTCACTGTTTGAGTGTTGTAGAGTTGTAAGAACTGAACTGGTCATCGAATCAATCAACCTACCGAATTAAAAATTCAACCGTTGAGTCACTGGTTGAACCAATCTCAAATACATAAAAATATAACTTTGGAAAAAATTAACATTAAAAGTTAAAACGCATGTCGTTCACCATCATAGAGTGTCCATTCCTAAAAATAACAATACAACCACAGATGACAACATTTTTGACATAAGCAGAGTACAACAAATATGAATGTTCCCAAAGAGTATTTTATATTCTTAAGTTCAGCATCAGAAAATATAAGATTAAACTGACTATTCTTTCAATATTCATAAAAGTTAAAACTAAGCAAACTCCATGACCCCATAGACCACAAAACAGAACCTGATAATAACATGTTGTAAGCTGACATAACAACATAAAATGCAAGAATCAGCAACAGAATTTCAAATTCCAACAAACTCATAACTACCTCGCAAACCAGTAGCAAGAACAAATCAACAGATGAACAAGAAGCAGAACTTCAGAATTCCTAATTCCTCAGCTGAAATAAGAGATTTAAGGGTAGTGTACCTGGTCATAAGAACTTTGCAGCAGCATCAGCAGAGACAAAGAGAGTGAAAGACAGGGAGAGGAAGAATCCAAACCAGTCACAGGCAGAGGCACGGCGAGGAAGTTACCAAGGCACAGGGGCGAGGCGAGGGCAAAGAAAGGGGCGCCGGCGGCACGGGGACGACCCAGACGCAGCGGAGCCGGCGGGAGAGAGGAGCCGTCGCGCAGAGGTGAGACTTGAGAGGCAGAGAGAGTGACTGAGGCGCAGGGTTCAGGGAAGTGATTAAGGGTTTTTGTCTTTTTGAGTTTCTTCTTAAATTCGACCGGTCCGGTTTTGGAAACCGTCCGAGTCTCCGGTTTTATATTGAACCTACCGGTTCAAATCGGTTACCACCGATTCTAACGTAATCCGGTCTTTCAACCTGCTCGAACCGGTTTGGTGTCCGATTTTTTTATTTTCCAATCCTATCCGGTTTTTTTTCAATACTGTCTTCGGATTATTGCTTCTTTTATAAAATAAAATAAAAAAATAAACACTCAAATTGGTATAGTCAATGAATTTTAATTTTTAAATATAACATTTTGGTCCCAATAATTTTTTATTCTCTATAAATTCTTGATAATTAATTTCGGTGGACAAATTTATAATTTTTTAAAGACTGATTTAAGTGGTTTTTGAAAATAAAGTTAATCAACTAAATTAATTAATTAAACTCCCCTCTATTTCATGGAAGCGGTGCCAGTGCCATTGACTTCAAATCATATGATACATTTTTGTTGCCTCAAAATCACATTTATACTTTGTTCCTATAAATTTTGGAAAACATTGTTTATAGCATTACATTGTATTCCTTGAACATTATATTAGACATTCTCCTTCAGCATTGTTTATTCCCTTATTATTGTTCCACATGAAGAGTGCCATGGTCAGTCACTAAAGTCTGCTCTTAACTGATAGCTCCTGCTTCATTTGATCTCTCAGAACTCTCCTTAGTATTTTGTTCGAAGCTGTTCGTGGAAACTCTGCCACAACTTTAACATGGCTTACCTGAAATGTCATGCAATGACATAAGTTGTCAACATTGAAACAATAATAAACTGCCATAGGTATCAGTTCACAACTGTTCAATGATCATACCTTAAACAAAGGATTAAGGTTGCTTTGAATTGCTTTAGAAAATTTCAGCTTCAGAGTTTCTGCATTGGAAACGTATCCTTTCTTTAAAACGACAAATATGGCCAGCTGTTCTGGACCACCACTTGGAGGAGCAACACTCACTGCTGCTGTCTCTGAAATGCATTCGTCTGCCCTATCACAGACACGCTCGATCTCTATAGAACTTGTCTGCATATCAGAATTACAGAAACAAATCCTAAGCAACAATAATAGCCAGTCTCATGATAACAAAAGCAATAGTAATACCTTTATTCCACCAAGATTCATGGTGTCATCTGCCCTCCCCTGTACAATGATATAGCCTCCAACAGTTCTCATTATTATATCCCCATGTCTCCTAAGTACCTGTTAATAAAGATATGTTGTTACGAACTCACAGGAAACTCAAATAATAATTAAGATCACAAAGAAGAGGTAATCTGAAAATTACTGATGGGGCAGTACTTTTGACATCAGCACATTGATGGCACATTTGATAACAAATAATACAACCATGCATATATGGTTCAGAATCAAAACAATGTCATCCCTCTAACTGCATCTACATGCGAAAATCGTTCTTTGGGACTAAAAGCAGCAATTGAAGTAGATACCTTTCTTTTATAAGTTGGCATCCCCCTAAAGTAAACCCTATCATGATCAGCATTAAGCAATCTATCAGAAGCACCCAGAGATAAAGGGAACAAGCCCACCTCACCAACACAGGGAACACCCTCTGGCTGTCATATAGTTCAAAGTGATCAAATACATTAGAAAACCCAAAGTAATTTGTATTAACCCTATTTTCAATGATGATGGAGTATTTATAATCCGGAAATGTCCTTACATAAGCAACTCCATTTTCATCAAGAATGACAAAACCAGTTGTCATTGATGCTGTGCTAAAAGCACCAAAGGCTTGAGGCTGAAGTGGGCTTCCCGCAATGTAACTAGAGGCAAGCTCTGTTCCTCCACACAATTCAACAATTTGACTGTAGTAAGTTTTTGAAGACAACCATAGATCATCGTCAACATTTGAAGTTTCTCCACTGGAACAAAATGCCCTACATATTTTAACTAGTTCAGTCCATTTTCCATTAGTAGTTTAGTTACTCACTTGATTATTTAAACTTGTGAAAGGTGTTACCTTATCTTTGTCCAATCCAAACCCTCCATGCATTGTGTACTCTTCCAACCTTTAACTAAGCTTGGCACAGTTCCCAATATGGTAACACCAGCATCCTGAAAAATCATAGTTCTATAAGTTCTTTGGATGCACTCCCAGCTTTTCAGGAGATCAAAATAGAAGTTACCATTGTACAAATGATAGGAGGAATGGAATAGCTGATGGAGGAATCACCTGAACAAATTTGCCGAAATCACGGCCTTGAGGCGATCCATGGTAGAGAGCAAGAGTTGCACCATTTAGAAAGCAATGGTATAATACAGTTGGTCCGATCACCCATCCTAAATTTGTAGGCCAACAATAGACATCTCCAGGTTGAATATCAATTGCAGCCCATCCATCAGCAGCACTTCTTATCGGAGCAAGTTGAGTCCAAGGAATAGCTTTTGGATCTCCTGAAGGAAGCCAAAACATACAAGTATATAATCAGAAAAGCATTAGAATGATAGTCTCAACCTGACACACTTAGAAGGGATAAATCAATCTTTACCAGTGGTTCCTGATGACAATAGTATGTTAGTGACAGAATCAACAGATTGATATATTGGAGAGTAGCCTGATCTGCCAAGAGCCAAGAGCAAAGAGTTGGATGTTAAGTTACACAACACAAAATAGAAGAAAAGAATGATTATCAGTGATCAATAAGTTAGTAAACTTCACTCTCTTTTTCTTAGATTAAAATATGGTTTAACAACATTAAAGTTACCATTTCTTAGATTAATATGTTAATATGTGGGCAAAAGAAATAATGCCACACATTACCTGCCATTCTGACTGACAGAAGAAAGAAAAGCCTTCCATGATATGTCCTGTTCTCTTAACTGTACACCTAGTTCATCATCAGTCACAGGGACCACGATAACTTTACACGAAGTTGCTTCAGTGACTCGACTGCAAGAAGAAATATGGAAAATGAGTTTTCTAGCAGTTTATGTGCTGAAACTCACCTATGTAAATCAATCTAAGGGTTTGAACATCAGTAATTCGTATGGCTTTAATTGCACTAAACATGCCAATTATATCAAATAGTGCCTAGGTAAAGTCAATTGAAGTATAAGGTTAACAGAATTTTTACCTGTACAAAGGGAATTTCTTGCCACCTCTTAATATGAAATCCTGAAAATTAAAGCTGGTGAAATTAAAAAATCGGTTTATGAAACTGGCTACATGAAATAACTAAACATATGAAGCTACTATGGGTAAGTTGGGAGCCATCAAACTCTCTTGGTATACAAATTCATAGGAACTACTAAAATTTATTTTAAAACAACTAGATATCTCTCCCTCTTTTCTTTTTCTAGTTTTTACCTTGTAAGGGAAACTTGTTAAATACACAGTAACACCACCATTAAAAATTCAAAAGGAGCTACAACACTGATAAATTTGACTGCTTCTACAGATAAGATATACAGAAACATTGAAACTCTTGTGGCACATTCAAGTATTTAACCTGACCATTGCTTCACAGATACTGATCAAGATTGTACATAGAAATTGGTAATGACAAAAGAGCAAAGACGTATTTCCACATATTGAATAGCCTCACTTCAATAAAAAGTTGTTATGCTATTAAAGCCATGCACAGCCCCAGACTCAAACAGTTACCTGTGTGAAAATTCCCTTTGCTTTAGAAACACGCAACCGAGAAGAAATTTCTTTTGGTGCAAAGCTATCTGCTATAGATACCACAGCGCATCCAGC
>JASCZI010000107.1:67295-93931 GCA_036250425.1 Stylosanthes scabra
GAACAATGGCCAAATATATAACTACGGCATTAACTGTCATTTGCATGTCAATTGCAATTGCATCTCCCTTTGAGAATGTTGCATCTATTGAGCTTGCTACCAACCTAGAATTAATAAAGGCAAAATGTGTTGAAAAGGAGATCACAGATTGAAAACTGATTCAATTATAAAATCTAAAAGGACAACATACATTACTTGCTGTCGGAGTTGTTTGAGTGTCATACGATTAACCACGGAATCATCACATTCTTCATCTCTCCAAACGATGGCTAAACTGTCATCTAGTTTGTAGGGGTGTGTGCTTGGCTGCAAGCAGCAATCAGCAATATTCAAGACAGAGCCGGGAAGCCAAGTTCCTCCATGTTTTGACGGATCAGAGGTATCCAAAATGCACCTTGGAGCTTCAATGAATGAAACTGCGAGTTCCTTGAGAACAATGGACCAGTATTCCTACCCCCAACAGCAATAACAATACATGATTTCATTATGAGATGGAATTTGATAACTTGAAACAATAACTATAATACCAAAAACTAAGGGTGTTAGTACTCACCTGAGGGTTGTCGACAGAAAACTTGTGCATGAGAGGATAACTAGTAATGGGGTCTTTGTAGGAAGCTCCAAATAGCTTAGGACCACAGGCTTCCATGACACGCCCCAGGTTGGAAATTCTGGCCTGTTCCCTACAATCAAAATGTTGCAATGAAAATTACTTACACAGTTACACTCATGAATTCATTCATACAAAGAAACACTAAAACAATATCTAAGACAAAAGAGAAAGAGAAAGCAGAGTTAAGAGTACTCACAGAGAGGGGAACCAGTATAGAGGAGGATCAGCATAATCAGAAGCATGGGAAGAAGAGTGGTAGTTAGAGTAATAAACAAGTTGGTGAAATGAATGAGGCTGCGATGGCTTCAGCAGTCTCCGAGTGACAATTTGGCGCCAGATATCTGTAGAGGAAACACAAACGGACAGAATTTCCCTCAAAACAGCATCGAATTGAATGGCTTCTGCCACTGATAAGCCTGCTTTCACAAAGTCCTTCACTCCCAACTCCCTTATCCTGTCCCCCATTTCTCACCCACTCTCTTCCACGTTCCAACAAGCTCTGGCTATGAAAAGTTGTCAATTTTGAAGTGACCAGTAGCAGGTGAACAAGTTCAAGAAGATTAGATTAAAGTCAACAACTTGAGCACGTGGATCTTGCACAATACCTAACAAAATTAAGTGGCAGTGATTATATAATGTATAGTAATAGTAATAATTAAGCTAATGTAAATTGTAATAGAAAAATTGAAACTTTTTTTTTTTTCTCTCACCAGAAAAGTATGGTGCTTCATCGAAAGGCAATGGAGTCGCAATTGGTATATGTTCTTCAAGGCTGCACCAACCTCAAAAAAGTCAAACAAGTCCACGCTCGGATCTACCGAAACGACCTCCACCAATGTTCCTACGTCATCACCAAACTCATCCGCGTCCTCACGGTGCTCCGCGTTCCAGTGGAATCTTACCCTCGTCTCGTCTTCTCGCAGGTCCAAAACCCTATCAACCCCTTTCTATGGACCGCTCTCATCCGTTGCTATGCCCTGAAGGAACCACTTTCCGAGGCCTTTCGCCTTTACGCCTCCATGAGGGAAAAAGGCATTGGTCCCGTGTCGTTTACGTTCTCCGCTCTGTTCACGGCGTGTAGTGCCGCCCGTGACGTGGCCTTGGGGGCGCAGGTTCATGCCCAGACGGTGTTGGTTGGTGGGTTTGAGTCTGATTTGTATGTAAACAACACAATGATCCATATGTATGTGAAATGCGGGTTTTTGCGCTGTGCGCGCAAGGTGTTTGATGAAATGTCAGAAAGGGATGTGGTTTCTTGGACGGAGTTGATTGTTGCGTATGCGAAGAGTGGTGACATGGTATCGGCGCAGGAGCTCTTTGATGGATTGAATGTGAAGGATATGGTGGCTTGGACTGCAATGGTTACTGGGTATGCCCAGAATGCCATGCCAAAGAAAGCCTTGGAATTTTTCAAGCGGTTGCGAAATGAGGGTATGGAGGCTGATGAGGTTACCTTGATTGGTGCCATATCCGCTTGTGCTCAATTGGGAGCATCCAATTATGCTAACTGGATAAGGGACATTGCTGAGAACTCTATATTTGGACCAGCAAAGAGTGTTCTTGTGGGATCAGCATTGATAGACATGTATTCAAAGTGTGGTAATGTAGAAGAGGCACATAGTGTGTTTGAAGGAATGAAGCAAAAGAATGTGTATTCTTACAGCTCCATGATTGCAGGGTTTGCAATGCATGGCCGTGCTCATGCAGCTATTGAATTGTTTTATGAGATGTTGCAGACTGAGATTAAACCAAACCATGTTACTTTTTTAGGAGTTCTTACAGCTTGTACTCATGCAGGCATGGTAGAGCAAGGTCAGAGGATCTTTGAAACCATGGGAAAATGTTATGGTGTTGCTCCAACTGCTGATCATTATGCTTGCATGGCGGATCTTCTTGGCCGTGCGGGACACCTGGAGAAAGCGCTTCGGCTCATTCAGACAATGCCTATGGAGCCCAATGGAGGTGTATGGGGAGCACTTCTTGGAGCATCACACATCCACAAGAACCCTGATGTTGCTGAAATTGCTTCTAGCCATTTGTTTGAGATCGAACCTGATAACATAGGGAACTATCTATTGCTTTCCAACACATATGCATCTGCTGGAAGATGGGATGATGTGTCAAGGGTAAGGAAATTGATGAAAGAGAAGAATTTGAGGAAAAACCCAGGGTGTAGCTGGGTTGAAGCAAAGAATGGTATGGTTCACGAGTTCTTTGCTGGCGATGCAACACATCCCGAAATTGGTGAGATCAAGAAGGCATTAGATGAACTTATGGAGCGACTGAAGGGAATTGGATATCAGCCAAACCTGAGTTCAGTGCCATACGATATTGGTGATGAAGAAAAGAAGCGTTTACTTATGGCTCATAGTGAAAAACTAGCTTTGGCATATGGACTGCTAGGCACTGATCCAGGTTCCACTATAAAGATCATGAAGAACCTTAGGATATGTGAGGATTGTCACATTGTAATGTGTGGTGCATCGAAAATTACAGGAAGAAAAATTGTTGTGAGGGATAATATGAGATTCCATCACTTCCTCAATGGAGCCTGCTCCTGTAGTAACTTTTGGTGATGGAGACCATGTCAATGTGCAAGCAAAAACTTTGAAGTGGGAATCACCATTGTTATTTTTGATAAAGTATATGCCTAGAAACAATTGCTTTGTGGTATATTCCAAGCTATCAACTTCCAGAGAAGGAAACTTGAAAACTTAGATCAAATGCAGGGTTGTTCAATTTATCACTGGGGAAAGTAATAGATGGATGGCAAGGCAAGGCTAGTGACTATGTTTTCTATGGATACATTATACATATACATGCCTGGTTAGAGTAATTATGGAGTAGAAACATCTAGATATGAGGAAATGTGGCTGTAATGGGGGAATGAGATGAATTGGCCAACTTTGATTCAGGTGGAATCCTGAAACTCCATTACACTGACAAATAAAGCAGTGCTAATAATAGAAAGAATGTGGATATACTGAAGAAACCATTTAAAGGAAACCCTTAATACTTTCTGTTCTTCAATGTGATCCAGTTCAGTCTACTGGAGAACTATATCTCCTATAATTATGGAACAGATTTAGCAGTCTGCTAAAAAGTACCTTGCGAATATGGTTCTTTTAATCATGACCTACTTTTGTGATTCCTAACTCAGTTATTTTTAAAAAGTTTACACAGGAAAATGTGAATAATCTATTATCAAATGGTTGCAATGTATACTGAATTGAAACCGGTAGAGGATTCAACCTCAGATATGTTACTTGCAATTGATGACAATTGTATTACAATCATCATAATATGCCGTTGAAGAATGGACTCAAAATTCATCTATCATATGCATGCACGTAACCCTTGCCTTCCACCAAGAGAAAAGTAACCCTTTCCCTCCCCTAAAAGGAAGGAGAACAATGACAATAGGCATAACAACTTGGGAGATTATATTTAAGCAAAGACAAAGCGACATTGTGTTGATTGATTTGGAGTTTAGCTGTTCAAACATAAAAATATGTTATTATGAAAAAAGATGAATCACTGGTCGGTTAACACAAGGGTTTTTTTTAATCCAAAAACCTAATTTCTCTTATCAAAGTCACACGTCATCGAAACTTTTGTTCTGAAAAAGCTTACAGCATTGAAACTTGATTGCATGTGCAGTATGAGGTGGAGGCATTGTATAAAAATGGTTATTGTACTTGAAGAATATTTTCTCAAACTTTTTGAGATCCCTAAACAAATTATTACTCAAAGTGATGATTATTTGTTTATTTAATTTCTTCTCCTTTTGATATACCAAAATGATCATAGTTAGTTAGGTCTAGTTATGATACCTAACATATGAAGTCCCAACATCTTCATTGCTTTAAAGGATGATTGGTTAAAATGAGTTGATTCTCAGTTATCAATATTTTATATTCTTCCCAATTATTCAGTCCAAGCATGAAAATCCAAACAATTAATCATGCAAAACCAATAATGCAAGTATTATATATAGTCTTATACACAACACAAACTCTGTTTGTTCTTAATTAAGGAAATGGAACAAATTAATAATTGTCCTTTTCTAGAATGAGAAAAGCATCCCACAAAATTTTAATTAGCTCCCTTTATAATTACTTAGTGGCTTTGCACATTAAAATGGAAATTTTGTTATAATATGATCCCTATGATAGATGATGGCATCCCTCCACTTTGCGGTGATATTAATAATATTGATGTAACCACTATCATTTAGATTAATTAAATTTCATTTGTGTAATTATGTGTATTCTTTATATAACTGGAAGCCTGGGTTGTTGTACTGGTAAGACTTTCAGAGTTGTTGATAAGAGGGTCTTTTTAACTTTATCAGACTATTAGCACTTAAAATCTTACATTATTATAATAATCTATGTGCTAATACCTACTCAACCCATCATATACAAATACAAACTCGCATTAAACGTGATTAACTTATTCAAATCATGGGAAGTGGAAGTTAATGGAAAAAAGAAAACTTAAGAAAAATAGAAAGAGAAGAGAAGAAACTCCCCTTCTCAAATTTTACAGAGCCCTTAATTAATATTCTGATACAACAAATTAAATAACTGATATGAATAATTAACATACCTTACAAGAAAAACAAGAAACAGACACTAGAAAACATCACCTAAGAAAAAAAGAAAAGAAACACATCTTTTAAGAACAAGTGGTAGTTGCTGTCAAATAAGGTAACCATGATGATGATGATTGGATGATTGGAATTGAATAATGAATCAATACATCAACATGTCCATGATTGGATGATTAGCAGGAAGAGAGTTCCAAGGGTCCATGAAGCCACAATCATTGAAATGAGTCTCCTGAGCCTCATGAGCAGCAGCAGCAAGAAAGTGGTGGTTGGTGGTGGTAGACATTGATGAGTTCATGTAATTGATGATATCATTGAGAGAGTTCAACCTGTTGGTAAGTTCAGACATCTGAGCCCTCAAGATTGCATTATCAGATTCAATGTTGAGGTAAAGCTCAGTGGTGATCCCTATGCTTGTGCTGATCTGGCTGTTCTCCTTCTTCAGCTCATCAGCCTGGGAAATCAGGCTATCAAGATGCTGCTGCTTCCTCATCCTTGATCTCCTTGCTGATTCCCTATTGGACTGCATTCTCTTCCTCTTCCTTTGATCCATTATATGCTGCTGAGGGTCTCCCTCAGAGCCAGAGCCAGAACCTGAATAGCCTCCACTAATTGGAGAAGCCATAACTATATAAATATAAATATAAAGATTACTATATATATGTTTTCTAGGTAGCTAGTTTTGATGGTAATTAAAAGGGTTTGAAATGAAAAAGAAGAAAGGTGGGAATATTATGTGTAAATTATGAGGGAGGCTAGTTCATGAGAAAACGTAGAACCAGTAGAGGAAAACAACTGAGAAAGATTGAACCAAATGACTGCGGCGCCTTAGAGTGGAGTTGATTGTGAAGCCAGATAGGAGGATCTCACAGATTACTGGAGACATTCTTGGTGATGATCTCTTGCAATCTCAAACTCACACATACATAACTGCATGTATGTATTATATGATGATTATATGCATATGATGGTGATGGTGATGATGATGAACAACAATAATAGAATGAACTCAGAAAGCAAAGGTAATAAGGATAAGATTAGATGGTTTGAAGATTGAAAATAATGGTATGTATATAGAGAAGGGAGATTCTAGAGGATGGAAAAAGTGTTGTGTGTCAAAGACTATGGGCAGGGCAGGGGAGGAGGAGGGAAAGGAATGGAAAGATGATAAGGGAGAATATGCAAAGAAAATAATATGAGGATGGATATGAATTATTCTGAGGAGGAGAAGGATAAGATTACTATGGGAATGTAAGAGGTTTTCAAGGGACTTCACTTCTCCAATTTATACACAAATTCCCCTCTCTATTTCACAATTATTTATTCATCTCAAATTGCATTCCTCACTTCCCTTGGATGTATAAAATTTGTTAACTAATGTCTTGGAAGATATTTCTTAAAACAAAAATTATCAATTTTTATATTCTTATAACAATTAACTTTAAATTAGTCAATATATTATTTTTCAATTATTATTCACATCCTCAAATAAAAAGATATTTAATTTAATCATGTCACTTGTTAAAAAAATAAATATTTATAAAATATACAATTTCTTTTACTAATCCGTCGGGCAAATGTAGACTTTATTTAAGGGGTTGTTGTTAGCCAATAAATTACTACTAATTCGAATATTTTTTTTTTTCATCTTGTTTTTAGTTGATATAGAGTCATTGACATAGATTTAAGTAATCTAATAAGATTAATATGATGCCTCGAGAGAGGTCTTCGTCTAGCAGCACGACGCTTGTATAGCTCTCCCACAATGCCATTTATGCATAATGTGAGATTCGAATTTTCGACACTTATTTCAACAAATTAATGAACTAAGTACTAAATGAAGAGAAATTGGTTTATTATGAAGAACTTATTAATCTAGTGCTAGGAAATGATTTAACAAAATTTGAAGGAAAGGACTAGGAAGGGGGTGACATAATATGTTCCTGTGCATGTGCACGCGTATATTTATTTATTTGTAATTGCTACTTTATTTGCTATTTAATTAGTATTCAGTAATTTACATATTGGAAACGCAACTTGATCGTGACCTACATACATACAATACAACCCACCCACCATTTCTAATCAAATTGTTTTTTTCGTTGAATCATAGCCATGGAGTCGTCGAATCTTAGGTAATCAATGCCTCACATGCAGTTAAAATTATATATTTATTTATTTAACTATATCTACAGGTTAGTTTTCTTAACATTATATTGCATGAGAATTTTTAGTCTTTGTTATTATCTACGGTCACCCATCAATCCTATTCCATTTCAAATATTAGTCTTTGTTTAAACTTTTAAGCATTTCAACTTTCAAGATTTTTGTGTAATAAATAATATTATTTGTCGTAATTTAAACTTTAAAGAAAGTTACTTTAACAAAGAATATGCTGTAATCGCAATATTTAATTATACAAACCAAAAGTAGCTTTTAACATATTTTTCCACCGAGTAGTCTAGTCTGCGGTATTTGTCTACAGGATAACAATACCAGCTGAGATTAAAATTAAAATTGTTTAGTTCTTAAAATAGTTATTTTTAAAAGAAAGTGTATAGTGACGTTTAATTTGATTATTATCTAATATTTTTGCAATATTTTTGTTTGATGCATGGTGCGTGTGTGTATTAAATTTAAATATTTTCAACCTATTATCGAAACCACTTTAGAATATATAATAGATATATTCAGAGGCCTAAAATCATTCTTTATCAATTGTAATAGTAGCATATATATATTTGGTTTACAGCATTCAGAATTTTCCATGAAATCCATTTATCACGAGATTTGTTATAGCTAGTTAATAGATGTGAGAGTTTTTCAACTAGATACAGCAATCATTTGACCACTGTATATATATATATATAAACTAATTTTTTTATTAACAATAATAAACACAATATATATATATGTATATATATATATATATATATATATATATATATAACTAAAGCTTTCGATCTCCATTGCATGTATATATATGGCAGCATATATTAATGAATGATGTATAATAATAAGCACATGGTTCCAGTTGTGGGTTGTTGAAAAAGAAAGCAAAAGTTATTAAATTTCCCGACCAAAATCCAGTGGGGCGGCAATGCCAGCCCAACTATTTGCTTCTCAATCTTCATTTTATATAATCATCATCAAATTTATTTATCACTATTAAAAACTACTTACACTATAGCATTAATCATATCAATTATTTGAACTTAAACTAATTTGGATTCATTGAATATTTATTTTAAGATAAGATTTCAATTTTCGACATATTTAAATAGATAAGTGAATTAATTAACTAGACCAAGTAAAATCTAAATTCTATCTTGTTTTATATATATTTTATAATTTATTATTATTCATCACAAATTTTTAAATGAAATTTAAATTGACGATAAATTATTTTTTATCTTTTCAAATAAAAAATATTTAAAAAAAAGTTGCGTTATTTAAACTCAAAATCTTATTTAAAAAAAAAACAAATTATATTTCTGATAAATTTAACTAATAATAATAATAATAATAATAATAATAATAATAATAATAATAATAAACATCAATTCTTTTGTTTTGGACTATCACCATCTTTGTCTATTTCATAACTTATTTGTTTTAGATTGAATGATTATATTTATATGTTGGAATGTTCACTTGTGTTAAATTGAAGAATTGCATAATTTATTTGTTATATATTTAATTGATAATTACTTATTTTAGATTGAATGATCACGTTGATGTTATTCAATGTTGATTAGCAAAGTGTTAACTAGCTAGCTTATTCATATATGATATCACAATTTTGTTAAATAGTTAGAAAGCAAGTTAAAATGCTGTAATAACGCACCATATTTGAAAGCAGGTTGGGTCTCAACTCTCACCGTCACACAAGACTTGATCTTCTTTAAATATTTCTTTCTTCGTATCGTGTTTCTCAGAAGCTTCAAAATGAGAATGTACATTCATTCATTCATGTTACAACTAGTATATGAACCTTATCCCTTAAGTCACTGACATCACCTTCTCCACTCGCCAGCCAAATTTCCTTTCTATCTGTATTTTTTTTCAACATAGTATGTAACACACTAATGACTCTTTCCTATATTATACTCTATGGGAAAACTCACTCATACAATTGCTTTTCACGTGGTACAATTAACTTTAAAGAATTAAGAAAACAAAACCTACCTACATGGCTGCTGCCAGCTTCAGCTTATGTTTTACTTTGACTTAAAATAATCTGCTATATAATTTAATCATATATATCCATCCAGAAGATATTTATTTTTTGGAGTCCATTTAACTAGTTACAGAAAGGCTGCTATAACAATAACAGTATTGCACGGATAAATTAATATTGGATGTATATTATGTCAAATAATAATTAAATTAATATGTGACAACTGATGATTATTACGTTTGTAATTAAGAAAGACAGGGAGGGTCTCCGTTAAGCTCGTGATTAGTGTTATGATGAAGGTGGAATAATTAATTAAGGAAGCACATGGTTGATGATGAGTTGGTTAAACCCATTTCACAATGGCAGGTGCTGACTGTGACTGGCCCCTGTTGATGTTTCATCATCTATGTCAGGACTCAGGATCAGGAGAAGGAGCATTTTTGGCATATTCTTTTCCACAAAATTTCACTCTTCCAACTCATCAACCAAGAAATTACAAGAGTTTGCCACCCCCACTTGCTTTGACAGAGTCAGATAAGTTCATCAGATCACTGTATATTGCTAAAACTCCAAACGCTTCTCACCTTAATTATATTCTTGGAATGCGGTTTATTATTGAGTATTACACAGCAAATTAAATTAAAGTTCTTATTATAAAACTTGTAATATTATTCCCCATAGAAACCATCACTCTGAAATTTATTCCCATCTGCTGCATTATGCAAACTAAGGGTGAATATGAATTTATATATTTGGAACAAATTGCTTAAATCTAGCTACTGCTGAAATATAAATTTGAAAACAGAATATATACAAAATATAAGAAAACATCACCACAGTAATACAAATATGGCCCTTATGCAGGTCCCTCATAAACACAAGATCACAATGTGAAAACTGGAGAAGAATCAATCAAGAGCATTTTTTGGATACATCAAATGATACTGCCATTGAAAACCAGGTAGTAATTCAGTTCCATATTATTCAGAATATAGCTTAAGTAGTCTAAGAAAAGCTACATTACATACTCAGATACATCTGAAGGCAATCCCCTCTATAATTTAGGGAAACAGCTAAAGAACAAGAAACATTGCAAGCAGAAATTTACCACATGACTAGAAGTCTAGAACAGTAAGCATGGCTATTTACAACTTCAGTTACAAGATGACATTTTTCCTTACGGGGACATCTAACAAAATGAACAATCTTTTTATGCAAGTACAAAATTTGGCAGCTAAGTCCTTAAGATTACACTTTCTCTGTGGAAAAACAGAACTACTTCTAGACACAAAAAATGTCTAGAAGCCTTGGAAGAATAGCCTTTAAACATTGGCAGAAGCAGCTTCAGGATGATACTGAAGCATCTCATTCCACATCATTTCTCTAATCATCTGTTCGCCCCAGTTTTCGTCTATGTCGAGATTGACTGGAACTTGAGCAGGAGGGTTAAGTCTTGGATCATATAGGCCAGCCATATATGGGTGCTGGAGTGCTTCTAAGACAGTAATTCTCTTAGTTGGGTCGAATACTAGCATTTTTTGCAACAAATCGATTGCTAATGGGTCGGCTTGTGGAAATAGCTGAGCAAAGTGTCTACCCCTTGTATAAGGCAGTGATCTGATAAACCTCCTGGCCTTTGGGTTATCAATAAATGCAAGATCAGACTCATGCGGGCTTCCAAGAACGCTTATGATCAGTTTCAGCTGGTTGAGGCACTCGCTTCCGGGGAAGATTGGCTTTCTTCCAAGAATCTCAGCAAAAATGCATCCCACTGACCATACATCAATAGAGGTTCCATAGTTTTCACAGCAAAGCAGGAGCTCTGGAGCACGGTACCAGCGGGTGACAACATACTCTGTCATGAACTGGCCCTCAGCTCCATTGGTTCGTGCAAGGCCAAAGTCACATATCTTCAAATCACAATTGGCATTAACCAGCAGATTTCCAGGTTTTAAGTCCCGGTGCAGAATATTCGCAGAATGAAGGTATTTGAGACCTCGAAGCAGCTGAAAAAGATTTTATGATTTGTATCGATGTTAATGATGGTTAACATAAAGAAACAAACAGAAATTCACAAAATAAAGAACTACAAAAAACTTAATACGACCTAAATGAAAAGCCAATAAGAAACCTGAAATAAAGAACTACAAATACCCCTCCCCTAGAATTCACTGGTCTAGATAATGATAGTATTGTGAAGCAGATGAACATAAAACAGAAGCAAGCAGTTGTAACTGCTGCTGAAACAGAAAAGAACAGAAAAAGAAAGAAATGATAGCTAGTTAGTTAGTTAGTGTAGTGATGAGTATAAATAGGAGCTAAGAGAAGTGTGTAACATTCTGTAATTCTGATTTCAACTTTCTCATTTATAATTTTCATTCATCAATCCAAGTCTTTCTTCTCCCCTGATTCTTGCACTCCTTCTTTCTAATTCAAGAAATCTTAGCTTAGCTTTCTTGCCCTGAAAGCTTTCTGCAGCAACCTAGTAACCTGATAAGCATATGCTACTTCTTCACCTCAATACTCATGGAACTGAAAGAACTAAATTACCACAAACATCCCAATCAGAGAACCTTTACTTTACCAACTCCTGAGTACAAAACAAATGCTATTGTATGAGAATGCATGAAAAGTACATTCAATTGTAAATTCAATCAACTACAAATGAAAAAGGTGGATTTACAAAAGGCAAAGCAAATCCATATGGGAGTGTATTTTGAATGTATTCGGGACCCAAATCAAGGTTCTTTAAAATGCACATGTTATATATTTACGTAACTCCAATGAAGTCCACAACCATAAATTAATAGACTGGTTTGTACCTGAAACAAGAAATATTTGCAATGATCATTGGAGAGTGGCTGCGAAGACTTAATAATTTGATGAAGATCTGTATCCATGAGTTCATAGACCAAGTAAACATCCTTAAAGCTCGTTCTCTGGATTGGCATCATCACATCCTTCAAAGCAATGACATTCTCATGCCGGATATGCCTTAGCAGCTTCACCTCTCTCAAAGTCCTCAGTGCATCAATACAGTTATCGAAGATATTGCCAATCTTCTTGATTGCCACCTTCTCATTAGTCTCCCTATTGATGGAAGAGCAAACCACGCCATATGCACCTCGGCCAATCGGCTTGATTGGAATGTACTTTGTATCAATCTCAAACAATGTTTGCCATATTGTATAGTAATGCTTTCCCTTTGGCTTAATTTTGTTAGGAGGCTCAACTAAAGTTGCCATCTTTTCCTGCAAATTAGCAGCAACAAAATGAATACACACACAAATAGGAGACAACTACTGAACTCAGAAAAGAGAATTCAGTGTTATAATTGAGCACAAGAATGGGAGAAGTGCATTACTATCCTACAGCAGAGACAAGCAAACTAGAGTCTGTTATATAGCTGGTTTGGATGAATATGAGGACTATAAAAGTTCAGATATGTTCAGTTGTTCACAAATTACAAGCAAAGAGAGATGGGCAGTGCAGCAGGACATAGGATACTTTGTATGCCATGTAAGAGAAGGTTAGAATCAATCCTTGCTTGTAATTTTCCACATCTGGGTTTCTGATCTTTTGATGTCAGCTTGTCTCTTCTTTGAACTTATTCTCTCCAATCTCAAACTTATAAAGATGATTGTATTCTTAAATAATTAAATTACCCCACCCAAAAAAAATAAAAAAAAATCAATAATTTTCACTTTTGATCTTTCCCCTGATCTAAGGCTTCAACCCCACCCAACAAAAGTAACAAAGCTAAACCAGTTGAAGAAACACAATTAGAAAAGAAGAAAAGGTGTTCATACCACAAAATTGAGGTTTCATCCAAGTGAGAGCAAAAAGCAAAGCAGGTGATGATGAAGCTTGCCTTCAAGAAAACGTTCTGCAAGACCACATCCAATATTGGAAAGAAAGGTTGAATAAAGAAAGAGGTGAATTGGGTAATAAGTGGATTGACATATGATTGAAAATCTTATCAAGTGGAGATCAAGATTGAGAGAAGAGACCCCCCAATAGTCATGGTCGTCGTCATCATCATATTATTACTCACAAGCAAGAAACAAAGAATCATATTATAACATTTTCCAATAATATTATCCCCCTAGGCATAAAGGCATATTATTTATTGAAAATAAAAAAGAAAAGAAGAAGGAGGGGCTTATGGTAAGAAAGTGTGAATGGGTGGCGCAATTAATAATGTAAAACATTGAAAGGAAAAGAGAAGAGAAGAGAGGAGAGGAGACTAACCCACACGGCATTGATGTTTGGTAGATTGCTTTGCTTTACCCGCAAGAGAAGAGTGCGAGTCAGAAGAGAATCCCATAAAACGACACCTGCTTTCTCCTTCGCCATTACATACTTAATCTTCTTTTAAACGTGTCTTGTCTTTTTCCTTTTCACGTTTCAACCTTGCTGCTTCTCCATATTCATGTATCATCATCATTTTCATTCGCCCAATTCGGTAACTTTCATGTACACAATAACCCTATTCTCTATATATCCATACCTCCACTTCGTTAACATGACAAATTATTACTGCTACTGCTACTGCTACTGCTACACTTACACTACTCCATAGCCAACCTTACCTAACAATTAATTTCACTCATCACAACCTAATACTTTAAGTCGTGGAATCACCTCTCTATACAATTTTAAAATGTTATTTACACATAAATTCAGCCACCAAATCCTTCGCCAAATTTAACATATTTAATATTGTAACATGTATTTTATTATAATAGCTAATTTGATAATTGATTTTTAATATACAATTGGATCTGAATAACTCTTATAATTATCAGGTTAGGCACCTAAGTTATACCTTTGGGGTGCGTTTTTTCTTTCTTCTTCTGGAATGTACGATAACGCAAGATGTTTGTGTACCATATAACTACTTTTATTATTTTAAGTTTTTAACATGGGATATTAATCTATTATTGTTGGAATAATATTTGATAATTATATTAGATATATATTAAAATTAATTATCAGTATAAATAACACAAATACATAATATAAATAACATTTTTAGATATTTAACTCTCTTGTATAAATAACCGTTTTTATATTTATTTTGTTATATTATAAGTACTTGAATTAAATATTTCTTTAAGAAAATATATAGAAACTAAATTTTAATTAGGTAATATTAACTAATTTTTAAAAGTAAAATTTATAATTTAATATTTAAAATAAAAAATATATAAAATTGTTTTTAAAAAATTAATTAATATTAGCTGAAAAAGAATTGATTAGTCAGCATTATTGTTCGTTTAACAAGACGTGTATGTAAAACTTATTGGTTAGCTATATGGTGGAATGGAATAGCTAAGGTAATAAAACATAAGGAAAGGATGGGAATATGGTGGTAATTAAGTGCAGTGGAATTTGATCCGATAATTTCACCAAACACTGAGTGAGAGAGAGATAAGAATGATATGAATTATGAAGCATGAATGTGTGTCATGCAATGAGAATCGGTACGGTGCCTACCCAAAATAGAAGCTATATATTTATTATTCACTGCACTTGCCTAATCAAATATCAAACTCACTCACTCTTTGTATCTTCTTCTCTTTACTGCTACGTAGTGCCACTTCCATCCACACAACACTCGTGCCTCTCACCACATTCCCCCCAAACCACCTCCTTCTTCTTCTTTCTTTTATTATATTTTTCTTCACAATTTAATTCATCCCATTCAACTTTCAACCACTTCCTTGCCCACTCAGATTATGGCGTTCAACAAGAAACATGTATACTGTATACAATGTGCAAATAATATTGTTTAGCGCTTAACCTATTACAACTCACCACTTGGATTTTAAGATCCGGTCGTCATATCGAAGCTTCCACATCTACGTACATTTTCCATTCACATTTTTTAGTACAAACCAGACATTCTTTTCAACTCATGCCTTCTTTAAAAGAATAAAGCTATGATATCAAATATTTATTAATTTTTCAAAGCCTTGGATTTTTTTTAAAAAAAAAAAAAAAGTCACCGAGCAATTATGTAATCGCGCACGTCTTATATATTGTGGCTTGTGTTAAAAGAAATAAAATAGTTCGCACGCACGACCTTTAATGTTAATGTTAATAATAATAAAAATAAATTAAGGATGGACATCTTTAATTACGTGCCCTTTAATTCATTCTAATAATAAAATACTAATAGTATACGTATCTCTGTACGTTACGTACCATAGTCCATACTCCATAGGGTAGCATTTTGCCAATTAAACGAAACCGCACATAAGACTGCCTGCAAAGTTCTCAGGGCCTATTTACTAATGTACGTTACTCATTTCTTCTGTGATATATGCTTTTCTTTTTCTCTTGGGTACTTACTTCGATTAAACGGACAACATGTACTGTACTTTTAAGATCTTTTGAGATAAATATGTATTAAATTTTTTTTATATTTATACCGACTTATATATCGGTATGGAATAACTTTTAATAAATATTATTACAAATTAAAAATATTTAATAAAAAGAAATTAAAAGTGAATAATTATTCATCTACCTGCTTCTGTCTTAATAGTCAAAATGCTTCTCAAACTATGATACATGTATATAGACATGGATAGACACACCACAACATGAGACACAGCTAATTTTAATTTTTATATGAGGATATAACATATATATAAAATATAATATATTAATAATATTTATATAAGATAACTCTTTTAGCTATAAAAAAATTAATATATATTATTTTTAAATTTATTTTAATGATATAAATTAAGAATAAAGTTGAATATACACGCAGACACGTGATCATAGTTTAGAGTGTTATGTGTGTTTGAAGAAGTTTTTTTTTTGTAAGGACAGGACAAGCCAGATACACGTATCGAATGAATATCAATGAGTGTCATGCCAAAAAAGAGTCCAACACGCGAACACAACAATTTAACAAAGTGTTTATGCTTCCTAGTTCTCAAATCGTTCATGTTTAATTTATAAATATTATACAATTTAAATTAGTCTACAAAAGATACTATGATAAATCAAATAAATAATGATATATGGTATAAATTATTTTGTTATGGGTTATCATATAACCACCAACTGTTGTATATAGTTTAAAAACTAATGTTTGACCGAGAATCAAAAGCTATAATTTTTCAGAATCACTTTGAATTTTCTTATTTTTACCGTATCCTCTAACCTGATGTACCAATGATTACTCTTGGTTTAGACAAATCCATCGTGATTGAAGTTTCATGTAAGAATTTGATGTTCACTAATATTGATATTCATAATCCCGATACTTACTTGATTATTTGACAAAACTTTTTCCCCTGTCTTGGACAAAATACTTTGTTAACAATATAACATGTCTATCTCGTGGACACAAATATTGGGCCTGGGTTTGTGGAGGGAATTTGATATAGATGAGCAAGCCCATGTTCCAGGACCCAACAGTAAAGCCCACAATAAAAATTTCAGTTTTTTGCCTATTCTTGTTTGAGGCTGGTAGATAATTATTCTTGCTGCATGATAGAAGTGGAATCTCTCACACTTACTACATGAACATGATTGTATCTAAAAGGGTTGCATTGATTAAGATATTAGATATATATGGGCCACAAAAGGCAGCAGTTTTGGTGTTTTCTGATTATTGTCATCATTTCCACCCACTTTATGGACGGCACTTTCCCCCTTTCCCCAAACAAATATTTAACGTAATATAATAATAACTAGTTTAAGACTATAGTTTTTACGAACTACATGTAAAAAAAATGTTGTGGAATTAGAGAGTTCATGGAGCATATACATGACATTATGCACGACAATATATAATAATGTTTTAATTAAATTAGTGATACTTGGGTGTAAATACGATGAATAATTGAATTGGTTAGTTACAGGACATGTGATAATCATTAAGAACAAAGGAGGGCGAAGGCCTGCACATTCTGTAGACTGTATAGGCGTATATCAACGTATATGTATAATAATGTATTATTGTCAAGTGGGCACCATCTGCCAACTAAGAATTGCAAGACTAATGACTTTTAATAGATCTTCCATCTTTTATCTACAGCTGTATGCTGTAACAAGAATAATGTTATAGTTTGGAATGAAACAGTTACGGACACTAATTTGACTTGATTTGAAATGTAAAAACTAGTGAACTTTGGATAGTTTTTTTTTTTTCATTCTTTATAAAATACAAGTTCATTATTCCTTATATATTGAATTGTGAAGAGTGAATAAATTGTAAAGCATGTTATGTTGCAGTAATATATAAGAACATTTTTATATATGTGGATGTTGAGTATTGTAATATTTTTGTAGCAAGTTGAAGAAGAGTGAAGATATTTTGGAAGGAAGATGGATGAAGTAGGGAATGCAAGTATTGGATAAATATGGTACGTACAGTGTGGGATGTTGGCATATGGTGGGAGGGGTGAGAGTAATAATTGCAAGTGAGAAGAGAAGAGTGGCATGCACATGGCCACTGTGGTCCACCAATTCTCTTCTATTTAAACACTAATCACAACTCACGCAAATATGCATCTATATTCTATAACTTAGGACCAAATGTTTTTATGGTTAAGTAATAGTAGTAATTAACATAATTTAAATGCAAGAATAATATTTCCATAGTTATAAATTTTTGATGCAATTAATGGGTCAAAATTATTTGGACCGAAAAATATCAATGAATTGTGGGGTCGGGGGGTGACGAAAGAGAAGCTAGGCTGGCGCCAAAGGAAGAGAGAGAATGCGGATTCTAAACCCTTATCAATTCCCCTTTTCTTTCTCTGTTCCTTTCATTTCCGATTTCAATCTCTCTTCTCTGCAACTGAGGTGGGAGAGTGAGTGAGTGAGTGTGAGTGAGAGTGAGAGAATTCAGAAAGAAAGAAGGATGAGAGAGATAATAAGCATACACATAGGACAAGCTGGCATCCAAGTCGGCAATTCTTGCTGGGAGCTCTACTGCCTCGAACATGGCATCCAGCCCGATGGAATGATGCCTAGGTAACTAACTCCCTTTCACATTCGATTTCAATTTCAATTCTACTCTTCGCTTCTTCGATTCTTGGATCTGATTTCACTTCTTCCATCTGCCAGTGACACTTCCTTTGGAGTGGCGCACGATGCATTCAACACTTTCTTCAGCGAGACAGGATCCGGCAAGCACGTTCCCCGTGCTGTCTTCGTCGATCTGGAGCCAACCGTCATCGACGAGGTCAGAGCCGGCACCTACCGCCAGCTCTTCCACCCGGAGCAGCTTATCTCCGGCAAGGAGGACGCCGCCAACAACTTCGCCAGGGGACACTACACCGTCGGCAAGGAGATCGTTGACCTCTGCCTTGACCGCGTTCGCAAGCTCGCTGACAACTGCACCGGCCTCCAGGGATTCCTCGTTTTCAACGCCGTCGGCGGCGGTACCGGCTCCGGCCTTGGCTCACTCCTGCTTGAGCGTCTCTCTGTCGATTACGGCAAGAAATCCAAGCTCGGCTTCACCATCTACCCTTCCCCTCAGGTATAATCTGAAGCTTTAGGGTTCAAGAATTTTTTCACTGATAAGTTGCTTGTTGTTGAGAATTAAGTCAATTAACCATATTCGAAGTGATTGATTGATTCTAATCGAACTTTACATGCATGTTTTCTGTTACCTAATTGCTACTTTGGTGTTTGCTTTGCCAATTAACACTGCCTGAAATTAACAGAGTTGTTTGCCCCCTTTGTAATTTCTGATTTCAGGTTTCAACGGCTGTTGTGGAGCCATACAACAGTGTTCTATCCACTCATTCTCTCCTTGAGCACACTGATGTGGCTGTGCTCTTGGATAATGAAGCCATCTATGATATTTGCAGGAGGGCCCTTGATATCGAGAGACCTACCTACACCAACCTCAACAGGTTGATATCTCAGATCATATCATCCTTGACCACCTCCTTAAGGTTTGATGGCGCCATCAATGTGGATATCACTGAGTTCCAGACCAACCTTGTGCCTTACCCTCGCATCCATTTCATGTTGTCCTCGTACGCTCCTGTAATCTCGGCCGCCAAGGCTTACCATGAGCAGCTTTCAGTGCCTGAGATCACCAATGCAGTGTTTGAGCCATCCAGCATGATGGCCAAGTGTGATCCTAGGCATGGCAAGTACATGGCTTGCTGCCTAATGTACCGTGGAGATGTTGTTCCAAAGGATGTCAACGCGGCGGTTGCCACCATAAAAACAAAGAGGACTGTTCAGTTTGTTGACTGGTAAGAACTGTTAACTGAAGTTTGTTTGTGACAACTAACATCATGATATTTATTACTTGGAACATGCTTGCGCACACTCAATTACCTGCTGACACCGAATTTTAATCTTGAAATTAGTAGCCCCATCCCAAAATGGGTAATAATAGGTTAAGTTACCAATGCTGGTCAAGTCAATTCTCATTCACTGGAATCATGGGAGCTTTGTGCTGTGGACCAACAATTTAGTAGGGATGATATAAATTTTCTTTGTATCACTATGTCATACAACATCAATCTAGTTGTGACACGAATCTGTGGACCATAAATTTATTTTGGTGCGGTCAGGGTAATTTATAACAATAACAAATATTTTGATCCCTTTCTTTAAGTGCATTATTCACCTTAGAATTGTTAGCCAGCTAGTTAACTGAGCATTTATGTGAATCTGGTGTATTTGGGCTGCAAGGATGTGATCTGTATGTTGCTGTCTTTTTCTGTGATAGGTGCCCAACTGGCTTCAAATGTGGTATCAACTATCAGCCTCCTACAGTTGTACCCGGTGGGGACCTTGCTAAGGTGCAACGTGCAGTGTGCATGATCAGTAACAACACTGCAGTTGCTGAAGTGTTCTCTCGCATTGACCACAAATTTGATCTCATGTATGCCAAGAGAGCCTTTGTCCACTGGTATGTCGGTGAAGGCATGGAAGAAGGGGAGTTCTCTGAGGCCCGTGAAGATCTTGCTGCTCTTGAGAAGGATTATGAGGAAGTTGGAGCTGAGGGAGCAGAAGATGAAGATGAAGGAGAGGACTATTGATCTTATAAATACATTTAAGAAACCATTTTCCGTATAATTGTTTCAAGTAAAAAAGGGGTATATGCTTCGTTACATTGCCCCGAGCCCCCGAACCCGTATTGTTCTTTTTAATCCTGCGTGAAATAGTTTTCTATTATTCCAACTGTCAAGTGATCAAAACAATTATGTTTCTACATGTTGACTTAGGATTCTGTCGTTTGTTGCGTCAATTGTGTATTCAAACTTGTCCATGCTATAAGTTCGTTTCTATTTTTATTTTTTATTTTTACATTGCCTCTTTCAATTCTAATATATCCCCGTTTTTATTATTTCAATATAATCCTACTAATTAGGATGGCTAAAATAGTAAAATCTGATGATCTTCATGCATCCGCTTTTTGTAAGCTTAACTTTCGTACTCGTTTATGTGATTGGTGTTAGGTTTGATGGAAGTGAGAGATTCACCGAGGCACGTGAATCAAATGGAAACCACTGCTAGTGCTAATCCAAGTGAAAACACTCAAACAGCAATGAAAGAAAATCAATCATCTTTCATGATGCTTTTAACCGGAAAGAGTAAAGTCTGCATGCATTTTATGTTGGTCTAAAATTGGAAAATGCAGCACGTAACAAAAGTGAGAATCATTCACTATCAAGTATCACTGGGAGCTAACAGGTTTAGTTTGCTTAAATCTCAAGTAAGCCTTTAAACAGAAAATTATTTGGCTTTGAAAGAGAGCCAAAATAGAATGAACCTTTAGTTCTACTTTTCCAAACCTGCCATTGCTAGGCTGCAACTTTTTCCGTATTTGCATATTAAATTTTTGTGCTGTTTGTTTATTATGGATATGTTTGGTTACTGTTATAGATGAGCTTTATGAGTAGCTAATTAACTATCACTTTAGGAAAATGACATGGAAAAGATGGTAATTTCATACAAACTAGAGGATTGTAAATGCAACTAAGTACTTCCAATTACAAAAGCACGATTTCTCAAACAATTACTCATCGATAGGAAGATGAACATCAATCAAAGCAGAACAAGTGGGAGAGAGGATAACTGACACCACACTCGTGCTCATTTTCATCCTCATTCATGGAAAAAAGTGAATCTGACAGTTGCCCTTCTTCATTGAACCCACTTTCTGGTGATAATATTGGTAATTCATTAATCCTTTGTTGAGCTAACGGCCATGAATAATCGAACTGATACTCATTTCGTTCAACAGGACCCCTTGAGCAGTTCATCATATTCAATTCTGGCCTATAAACATTATCAAAAACTTGGTTATGAACCCAAAGTAAAGACTCACCTTCACTACTACCACTACATCTACTTGCATGGTTTTCTTGCTTGACCATCGTGTTGTTATTGGTAACATCTTGAACATTGGGAGTAACTATAGGGAATTGGTTTTGAATTCGATTTGAGATGGCCCTACGATGGAGCAGGGTTCTGATTTTGAGAGATACAGGAGAATCGGAAGCAATGGCGTGACGAGTGTTGAAGTTGGTGCGAGTGTTGGAACCTCTAAGGAGAAAAGCAGCTTCATCATAGGCTCTAGCAGCTTCCTCAGCAGTTTGATATGTTCCAAGCCAAATCCTAATCTGCTTTGAAGTATCTTTGATCTCTGCTGCCCATTTTCCAGAAGCTCTTTGCCTCACCCCAACAAACTTTGACTTGTTCTTCATCTTCACGTTCTCTTTGGTCTTTTGTTCTTCGCATTTTATACACATTAATTCAAATGTATATGTTATTCTACCCAAAACATATATATATGGAATTAAGAAGAGATCACAAGTTAAAGAATCCAATAGTAGTGGAATGCTCGTTTATAGTTTGCTGTCTCATTTAACGTTCTGTAGTGGTTATCCTCAACTCCAATCACAGTGGCTTAGCTTGGTCAGCCAAATTGAAAAAAAGCAATGCATTATGCATGATTCGTGATGACCACTTGATTTAAAATGTTATCTTTTTGGGTTAGTTTTAAGATGTTTTTAGAGTTGAACCAAGGGCCAATGTACATAGCACCCGGTTCATGCATACTATTTTAAATAAATGATTGCACATTGATTTATTTATTATTTATTATATAGTGAATAGCTGTAAAGGGCATCATAGCCACTATGTACATAGCACCCAGTTCATGCATACTATGATTCATAGGGCATACTATTTCGGAGTCCCTATCTGTCTTCGAACTTGTTAAGTGATTTTTTTGCCTTTATTTATTGAGTAAACAGTGAAATAAAGCTAGCAGACAAGCTGTTTTTAGGTAGTTGAGAAAAGTTAATTGTTTCAAAAATTAAGACAACAATATCATCTTTATTTAATTTGACAAAGGCACAATTCAATTATTGATTTATTTTCAACTTGTTAAGTAATTATCCTGCCTTGATTTTATTTTATTGAGTATTCATTAGTGAAATATATCTATTTGAGTTGACAGTTCATTATTTGTTCTTTCAAAAAATAAAACAAAAGCATCTTTAATTAATTTCACAATGACACAATTCAACGATCAATTCTTCCTTTTTTTTATTTTTTGTTCTGCTGTCAACGTTGTGTTCTTTGTATTATCCTCTTATGTTATATAAACACAAAATTCAACGCATCAGTTTTGCTTGGTTAACAAGGTAACTTAATCATGAACATAAGTACTGGCAAAGTACAGCTTAAAGAAAAGTTATCCTCAACCTTAATGAATAAATAGCATTTTATATGATACATTTCATACTCGGTGATAATATATAAAAAGAAAAAGGAACCAATACAAATGAGTGAATGACCAAAACTGTATGAATTGCCTCCCAGACAACTCTATTCTTACGCAAAATGGTAAGAAAAACCAAAAAGAGTAAAAGAAAGAGAAGCTCCCACGCCACAATTGCCTACCCTTCTTTTGGGCTAAACGGCACTATTAACACTCGTAATATACACATTCTACAGAAAGTTTCCTTTCCAATCACAATTGAATCTGCATTCTCAAAACTGAAGCCATGTTGCTATAAAAACACCATGCAAGAATGAATGATGGAAACCATCTTATGGCAAAGAATGGGTAACAAATATAGGAGACCACCAAACCGGCAAAAAGCATGTCCCCAAGCAGTGCAAGACACCAACAGCGAACCCAGATGAGACGCTATCAAGAAAGGATAGTCTTTTAAGGAAGCAAAACCATGGAAACTATGAAGAAAGGATGGATTGCAATGCAAGCTGTTGTTGCGGCTGCAGAGATGACCAAGTAGAAGCAAGAGTTGCAGGCGGTAGAGTTTGCTGAAGCTGTCTGAGCAGATTAATCATACGGCCAGCTGTTTGTTCTGTTGCGAGGTCCTTTCCAGCACACAAAACCTACATCGCATAAAATGGGTAACATTAAACAGACAATCAGATATGCATTGGCTCGTCAAAGCAGAAAATGCATGATAAATACTAACCTCAGCAAAGACTGAAACTATTTTAGGAAGGTACTGATTGTTTGGGCCCAAAAGCTCGCTGTCAGACCTGTAGGTAAACAAGGACGACAATTAGAACAAAAAGAGAAAAGGAAGGACTGCATCAGAAAACTGAGAAGGAAAAAGTTGAGTTCCTTACCTTTCTACCATGGAACAAAGTTGATCATGGACAACTTTGGCCTCAATCAAATCACTTTTAATTGGCAAACAGTTCAACCATGCAGGAATCACCTGTAAACAAAACAGAAGGTTGCAAAAAGATTAAATAAGCATATGCCATCTCAACCTGACAAATAAGAAACTCAGCTTCCACAGAGAAGAAGCCAAACAATAAAAGTGATCAGTAACAGAAAATATGTAAAGACCTGGGCAGAATCAATACTATCCCGATGAAACTGGCAAATTTTTCCCAGAGCTGAAACAGCATTATCATATGCCATTACATTATCTGAATGAAGAGCATTTGGATGCTGGATCACAGCATTTAACCTTGAAAGAGCCTCTGCAATGAGCCACTAACTTGTTAATTAACGTAATATAATACAGATTAACAGGTTTTATTACTGAAGCAAGCAGTACCTCCAACCAGAGGTTTGAACATGGATCCACCAAACTCTGCACAAACACCAAGGCCATACACAGCAGCCTACAGGAAGAAAAAATAAAATAAAATAAATTAATCCCAACTTAAGAAGAAATAATGGAACTCAATGTCCAACAATGGAAGATGTCTAATGCCTGACCTGCCGGACATCAGGAGTCTCGTCATTACAAGCCTCCAGCAAGAATGGGAGATATGTATCATAATACCTGATCAATTGGTGGATACAATACAACTATTAAATTGACAGAACATTTTGATAGTAATCAAGAGTAGAAGACAGCACTTACTTTATAGCTGCCTCACGGCACTGCTCCGCAACGTCGTCAAAAATGCAAATGGCAATTCTCCTCTCTTCAGGTGTCTTGTCCCTTCCCTATATCCAACAGTTGAATGGAACATTATGATTTCATAGAAAAGCAATACATGAGCTTGTAGATGATGGATAAAACAACCAGAAAAAGTCTTATATGTGTGTGAATGCACAAGTCTCCAATTTTATTGTTTAAGGTCTACCCAAAAATAAAAATTGATCAGAATTAACCCTGCAGAATGAATTGTTCATTTCTAACTCCCAATTTATTTTAAAATAACCTACAGCCAAATTAAATTCCCTAAGCAAGACTGAAGATTCATCATTGAACTAAGGCTTTCAACAATGTGACTTGAAGAATTCAGGAAAATGCCAAACTTAAAATGGCCAGAGATTGCTGCTATCACACAGATACAGCCATCACTACAATTCAGTGCCAGCTAAAATTTAGAAAAACAGAAAAATATACAGTTACATATGCTTCAAGTACAATCTAGTACCCCAATCAAAATGCCAAATGACCATCTCAATAATAAAAATGAGTTAATATCAACAGAAAAAACTTAGAGAAGAGAGTTGAGAGATTCTGGGAGGAACATACCCACATAGGTGTCAAATATGATGACAGTTCATCGAAGAAAGGTAAGAAGGAGGCTTTGAAGGTTTTGATCAAAGTTCCCAATATCTCTCCCACCTGGGAAAACAGATAAATGTTTTGAAAGGATTACCAGGATATTGATCCGTATAAAATAAATACCAAGACAGTGCAGCAATCATAATAATTCAGAATTTTTCAAAACTAATTTAAACAACTAACTTGGTCAAAAACTTCTTCCTCTTGTTCATTTTCCTCTTTAATCAGCTCACTCTCTTCAGCATCAAAATCTTCAGCTTTGGCCCTCTCTGCTCTCTCTTTCTTTCTACTTGAGCTAGCTGTGATCACTTGTTTTATCTCGTCAACAATGGACCTGACCTGGCCTTCATCCAAAAGCATCCCAGAAATCTGAAGGACACAAAGATCAGAACACATACTGGATTGAGGCTACACAGGAATTACTCTTTCCTTCTAGAATGTTAAGTATCAATCTTCGAGTATAACACCATCTAATTTTGCATAATATTTATCATTTAATGATGCTAACCTGTAAGCATTCATTCAATGAATCCAACATGCTTGCACAAATTTCTGTATCTGGTTCCTGCAAGCAAAGAGAACAGAGAGTAACTTCAGCACAACAAATGCCATTGCTGAGCCCGGCCAGGCAAAGCCCACCCGAATATAACCTATATTAAGTTTGGCTATCAAATCCGTGCCCAAACTAGGTCTTCTAAACTAACAAAAAGATTCCATGCCACACTCCAAAGGAATACCTCAGCTTATATGATATTTAGAGACTGATCAACGCAATTTCAGGATTAAGATCAAAATAACAACTTACTCATGCTGTAAAAACCTAATCATAGGAATTCCATATAAACACAACTAAGAACAGATAAACTTGAATAAGGAATACCTTATGTAATGCGTCCACCAGAGCTGGGATGATACTATCAGTCAAAAACTTCAAATAGGATGCGTCCCGTCCTTGAGATTGCCCTTTCTCAATAGCCAACTTTGCAGAACGTAATAGCTCCGGCATTGCTAAAATGATATACGAAATCATAACCATTAAAAACCAGCTGGGATAATGGTATAAAGCAAATTAGTGAGCAAGGGAAAATCATTGACAAAGAAAGATGGAAAGGAAAACCATTCTTATACCTGAAACAGCTGCTTTTCTAACCTCCTCATGGAAGTAAAATTTAAGAAGTGGAACTAAAGTTGCTGCAACCTGGCCCACAT
>JASCZI010000108.1:0-24111 GCA_036250425.1 Stylosanthes scabra
AAAAAAAAAAAAAACCTATCCTTACATATAATTATATTTCATGACACAGGTGAGTAAAATGACGAAAATAACCTTGTAGGTTCCTATAAAGTGATGAAAACATACATTCATGCCCTTCATTGAACACGTCTCACAATAATTTCATTTGCTACAAAAAAACTCCATTATCGATCTTCAAAAATGGCACTCAATCATGAGTTAGAAGCTGTCACCCAAGCACTCTCAGGTTCTTTTTCATTTCTTTCACATCCCCTTCATCTTCTTCTATACTATTCCCTTTCTTTATTAATAGGATAGGATAGGATTTGTTTAAGGTACCGAAAATTAATTATTTAACACACATATACTGATTAATAATTCTACATTGACAATTTTTTCTAAAATTATATATTAAAATCAAATTCGACAATTTTACCAAAGTTTTAAAAGTACCAGAAATTAAAGTACATTGACAATTTTTTCTAAAATTATATATTACGTCACTTTCAATTTTATAATATATTAAAGAAGTAATATATCTATATTTTTAATTCATTATTTTCTCTATATATCTAAGGAGTAGTCAAAGTAGCTTATATTCGATTTTTTTTTAAATCTTTACAATTTTAGTATACATTTATAAATCAATATATTATAATACAAATATGTATGAAATTAATATTTTATAATGCGGCGTACGTAAAACATTTTTACACAGACAGTGCGTTAAAATTAAATTATTATTTCTATGGTTTCTTTGTGTTTTTTTTTTCATTAATTTTTTTTTTGGAATATCATTGTTGAGAAATTAAATAATAAATATTTGAAGGGCATGGAGTGGATGAGAGATCATTGGTAACAATATTGGGGAAATGGGATCCAATGGAGAGAGAAGCTTTCAGAAAGAAGACACCAAATTTGTTCATTGAAGACAAAGAACGCCATTTTCAGAGATGGGATGATCATTATGTTCGTCTTCTCAAGCATGAGTTCGTCCGTTTTAAGGTACATTATATTATTATTAGTGCTAAACTGTTATTTTATTATAGATAGATTATAGATATAGATAATGCATGATCGTTTTCATATTATTATTATTATCATTTTATTTTGGATATTTTGATTTGGGTTTTTTGGTCAAAAGATGCTTCTGAATTTTAAAATTGACTGTTTTCAGATTATTATTTCCCTAATTAAATTCCTTTGACAATGATATTTGATCTATATGTACTATGTACTGTATGTTCACATCTTTCATATAAATGCAGATTTAATTTGTCTGAGGACATTTAATTTATTTTACGTTATTTCACTGGATACAGCTACACCACATGAGTTGTTTGATAAATGACAACTAATAACAAATTCATTAAACTATTTTTTTTAGTTATCAAATTTTAAATAACTTTTTCTATAATTTTTTTAAAGCTCAATAATTTAAATAAGAAGTTAGACTATTTTTTAGTTAGCATGCAAGTTCCAAATATATAAAAAAAAAATAATTTCTTGTTATATGGATTAATTTTAGAATTTAATTTTGATGGACTTACAGTATAAAGAGTGTGTCATTCAATCAGATTCATGCATTTATTTGATTTTAGAAGTAGTGATTAATTGCTTTTGATTGGATGTATGTATAAAACTCTTTTACATTGACGGTGCATGAAAATTAAATTCTTAATTTCATATTAATAAAAATAATTTTATTTGATTTATATACTTTTGAGAAAATATTATTTGTATTTTCTATTAATAACATTTTGGTTATTTGATTTGTTTTGATTATAAGAATGCTGTGGTGCTTTGGTCTATGCATCCATGGGAAAGGGATGCACGTTTAGTAAGAGAAGCTCTAAAGAAGGGAAAAGCATGTTATTATGGAGTGTTGGTTGAGATTTCATGCACAAGATCCTCTGAAGAGTTATTGGGAGCAAGAAAAGCTTACCATTCTCTCTTTGATCACTCCATTGAAGAAGATGTTGCCTCTCACATTCATGGCACTGACCGTAAGGTAATGAACATTACAATTTTAATTCTATCTTCTTTCAGAAATTATTTTGCTTTCTACATTAACTTTTTAGAAAAAATTATTTTCAACTTTCGTTTCTTTTATTCGCGAAACTTTTCGACTCCTTCTATTTCATTGTGAGGATGAAAAGTCTCACAAATAAAAAAAAAATTATCAGAAGGTCGAATTGGTTATTTATTGATAACTTTTTGAATCTATTCCCGAATTGATTTGTTATTAAGGTTTTTTTTTTTTATCAATATTTGTTATTAAGGTTTTGGCAAGCATTTTTCTTTTGCGGGCAATTTTTGGCAAAATTAGTTTTTAAGCCCAAGCCGTTTTTTGGTTAGTTAAACAGGCAAACTCAATGGGTTTTTGACCTTTTGCCACCTTTATTTTTGTTAATAGAAGAAAAAGTATTTAGGGACTACATTAATGTATCTAGCTAGTTTATAATTAGTCCTTTTTAGGGACTTTAGCTGTGTTTCAACTTTCAAAACAAAAGAAAGTAAAAAGTACTTATTTTAATTTATTTGTATTTCATGCCTACATCTTTTTTTTTTTTAATGGAGAAATGTACACATTCTTTATTTCTCGAATCTTTTGTGAGATTTTTTTTTTCTTGGAGTCCACATGTGATATGAATTTGATACTAATAGAGTGAATATTTTAAGGGTGATTGCATATATGATTGTATAAAATATTTTAGATCTAACAATAATATAATTGAATAACATTATTTATTGGTTTTACTTGGAAACAAACAGCTATTGGTTGCACTTGTAAGTGCCTATAGGTATGAAGGATCAAAGATTAAGGATGATCATGCAAAATCAGAGGCAAAAATAATTCATAATGCCATTAAGGATGCTCATAATAAGAATAAGCCCATCAGTGAAGATGATGAAGTAATAAGGATATTAGCAACAAGAAGCAAGCCTCATCTCAAAGCATTATACAAGCACTACAAAGATATTTCTGGCAAGAATCTTGATGAGGTATTTAATTATTATTAAAATTGCCAATGGATATATATTTTTTTAACTCAGAACAAGAGCATTGACTTGCTGTTCTTGAAAACTTATTTGAGAGATAAATTAAACTGGAAAATGAATCTATATATAATCTTTAAAAATAATAGTAGATATATTACCCTCTAGAAAAATAAAATATTATAAAAAATAATTAGTTTCTTTTTATTTGGAATTAATATGTTTAAAACATAAATATATAGCACTGTACCATTTAGGATGTTTACTTGAAATTTTATAGTAGTCCTCATGAAATTCTTTAAAATTACTTTAATTAAAAGTTCTATATTATGCTTGTTATTCTCTGCATAACTCTTCTCATTCTTACAAAAAAATTTACTTCCTTTTACTAGGATCTTGATGACATAAGGTTCAAAGAGGCAGTGCAGTGTCTTTGTATCCCTCAAACATATTTTTGCAAGGTAAGATTTGAAGCTATATATACATTCACAAATCAACCTTTAATTATAAATAGGATAAGCACCATCAATGTAAAAGAGTTTTACATATATAACTAATCAGAAAAATAACTAATTTTTAAAATTACTATTTTAAAAAATTATTTAAATACATAAATTTAATTGAATAACAATGTAAATTTTTTACGCTATACGTGGATTGTCAAAAATAAACTCTATATATAATTTATATTAATATTATTATTATTATTATTATTGTCTTTGGTGTCTTCAGGTTTTGGATTCAGCATTGAAAATTGATGTTGACAAGAATACTAAAAAAGCACTTACTCGTGTGATTGTTACTCGTGCTGACATTGATATTAAAGAGATTAAAGCTGATTACAACAATCTTTATGGAGTTTCTTTACAACAGAAAATAGAAGAGACTGCTAAAGGGAACTATAAGGATTTCTTGCTAAACTTAATTGCAAGAGGTTCTAATTAATTAACTCATTGAAGAAAAAATAAAATTACAAAAGAGACCTTGGTGTTGTTGTCATTTCTCAAGACGAAATTTGGGTTTTGATTTGTATCTTCTTTAATAATCCTTTTGGTATGTTGTTGATCTTTCTTGCTTCTATCATTATCCTTTATTATTGAAGAGAAAATAAAATAATGTATTAATAGATAAATCTTTTGTTTTTGTATTGTTTATATGATCAATTATAATAAAGTTGAGATCACCTAAGACACTAAAAATAATTAACTTTTGGTAACACTTTTTTAAAATTAATTGCATTTGCATTTGGTTAAGAAAGATTAGAGAAGCAAGAAAAAAACAGAGAAAAAAAAAAGATAAGAGAGAATTTGATGAATGCACAAAATGAGAAGAAGTTAGTTTCAGATTGGTTGAGCTACTACTATATATAGAAAAAGTTAGTTGCCAACTGTCACAACTGAAATTGCTCATCTATTAACCACTTTACTAACTGAGGGTAAAGTTCTAACTACTCATTATCTTTAGCTGATTTTATGGACTCTTATTATACACTTACATCACTTATCTACCATGTTCTAACAAACATCACCACTATTGAATTTCTCAAGTTGTTATCTACATTTTCAAATTACTAGTAACTTCGATTAAAAAGAACTAGCAACTTCTTCTGATTTTATTTTTTTCAGTTAATTATGTTTTGTTTTTCACTCAGTCACTCTCAGCTTTCCTGATTTCACTCAATTTTTTTTTTTTCAGACTAAGTCTCGATTTATTCTATCTTTCACTTAATATGATTTTATATACTTATCAAATTTGTATCACCTATTATAGTTTTGGTTATCATTTTGGGATTAAAAATGTGGTGCAAATTTTGATGAGTAAAGTTTTTTTTTTTTATATATATTTTGTTTATTTAATTAAGTTTGTGTTTCCAGCAAAATATGGAGAGAACACAAGAAAGTTAAGAGTTTAATAGTTTAATGCAAGCAAGTCGCAAAAGCATACATCCACATACTAAGACCAAAAACTAAAGAGTAAATGCCTTTTCCTAAGATTTGTTCGAAAGACAAAGCATCCCCTCCATAATTTGAAAATTCCTAATCAGATCTAACCATTCAAATAATTGTCTAAGTGGCTTTTTGGCACATCAATAAATAACCGTCCATTTAGACCAATTATTTAGATAGTTGCATATCCACTTATTATGCAGGTTTTATGATTTTTTTAAATAAAATCAAACAAACCATTTGATCCAAATCTAATATTTGGAGTGAAATTAAATCAGACTCGTCTTAAAAAGGTATCAATTCAATATCAAAGCTTTCTATTTGAAATTAAAATAAGAACAATTTTTTCTGGAAATAAATGTGTAACAAATAGATAATTGTAAAGTTAGATAATTGTACACAACTTTGAATCATAAACAAAACTAAAATTATAAAGGGAAAGGAATGTTAATTGTAAAGTCATGTAAAGTTGTCGTTGGGATGTATGATGAGACTATAAGTAGTGTATTTTTTAGAGCAAAATTCCAACATATGATCTGATGAAGAAAACCATATTTATAGACTTCAACAATCAATAAGCTTTTGCTACGTATTTCGATTTACTTACAATCAAATAAAACTGCTCCCGCAATTATCTATGAATTAAACTTTTTCTAATTAAAAATTTTCCTTTAAAACATGATTCTTCAAAATAATTAAAAAATCGATTATATTTTGAGAGGAATTAGTTTCTTTCATGTTAATGTATTATTTAAGTTTGACTAGCAAATGAATTTGAAACAAATCCTTTCAAATGTATCAAATTCAATATACTTTAAACTTGGACCAAAATCCTTTCTTCAAACTCAATTTTCCTAGACTTTCATTTTTTACTTATTCAAAGCCAAAGATTCTAATTTTTGAATAACAATAACACCACTTGATAACATTCTCGAGAAACCAATGATTGCAACTATCTTTACATTTTTTTATAACTTCGTCAACACATGTCACTATAGTATTTGGTATAGCCTTCCAATCTATCTGCACACACATAGAAATCGAGAGCTTGTACTTCGATTACCATTGAATCATAACTACTCTTGCAAACATGCTTTCTTCTACTTAGATATTAACACCATCATAAACACAATATATTCCGTTTATTTTTGTTATCGAAAATAGTATTATTTCGATGTAACACGACTACAAATTTTCGAATTATAGAAGATCGTTTTATGCTTCCAACAAATGATGAATGACCAAAAAAGACATTTACTCAAAAGCCTAATTACTGACCTAAACACACTTGACTTTTCCTTAAAATCTAAACAACTTTAACATCTTCAAGCACAAGATAACCATTAACATCATAAAAGTCCCTTAATCCAGCAATACTTCATGGACTCAATTTAAGAGTAATTCGACTTTCACTTTTTCATTGCAGACTTATCTTGTCCCTCAATAGGATCTTTCCCTAACAAAGTTATCAAGAAATTTTCGTAGCTTCCTGAGGTATCTGCACGAACATCTTTTTCAAGGTTGGAGTTATACATGGTAGTATATTCAGTTTCTACTTTCAACAAGTCAATCTCTGCTCTATTCACAATTGCTCTATTCAGAGATTCTTCATCAGTTCCAATCCCAAGTATAGAATCTCTTATAACCTGTTAATTAAACATATATATGGATATAGAGAAATTCATAATAAAAATTAACAAGATTTGGAAAGAAAAAAAATTATTGATTTTAAGAATAAATATTATTACAAATCTGTTACCTTTGCAAAATGTTTTTCAGGATTGGCTGTGCACCTTATTGCGGCAATTAAGAGATTTTGTAAGGCATCATCACCACAGTTTGCTAAGTCCTAAATCCAAAGAAAAAGGATCAACTATGTATTAATAATTATAAGCAATATGGTTTTATGAAGAGTAAGAATGGATTAATTTAGGGTGCATGGCTATAGAGATTATTATGTTTAGAAGCTGTGCAATTGTGCAAATGATGATGTAATTATTTAAAACAATTGTACGGACTTATATTTTATGTCTTAAAAGTTAGGAAAGATTAAACCGATATACCTGTAATCTTAACCGTTGATTTTGATTAAAAAAATTTAAAATATAAATATAAATCAAAATTAATAGTTATAGGTTACAGGTATACTGATAAACCGGTATATCTGAAAACCTTCTTCAAAGTTAATATAAGGTTTACGGATTATGCTATGTGTACACTAAATCAGCCACCAAAATTAGTCACCAGTGTATAATATATATTAAAATACAAAATACATACTAATAATGAATTAAACTACACATGTATTTTGTATTTTGTGTGTAGTATATACTAGTGGTTGGTTTTAGTTTGCAAATATAATTGTTGAAGATGTATATATAATAAATTTGATTATTATTAAAACAGTAATTCTAAGTGTACATCTATTTTAGCCAACCAAGTCATTTATTTCTATACTAAATAGAAAATTATTTCGATGTCAAAGAGAAGTTCATTTCGGTGCTATTTTTTGTACTATTTAACACCAAAAAGATTTCTCTGTATGGCACAAAAATAAATAATTTAATTGAATTTGATTGATCGAAATAAGTGTACAAATAGCATTACGATTATTATTAAATATTAGAATGTCAAACAATAATAAATATTTAAATAGATCTATTAAATTTTATATATGAGTTAAATTAATTTTACAAATTTTCATGATTTAAGTTTGGGATATGGTCACATATATGAATTGCTGCAAAATATACCGTCACAGAACAAAAGTTGCCGCTAAATGTCACCTCCCTTATAGTTTTAGAACAATTTAGTTTTAAATACGAAGAATAAATGATATCCGGAAGGAAAACAGGTTGCACAATATTTTAATTTAATTTGAATAAAAAATTATAAGACAAAAGTGTAAATTTGAGATAACCCATTTAAAAATGACAAATCACCTAAACATAATAAACTAGATGCAAAAGAATTATATTGTCCTATATGAGAAAGTTTGACTGAATTATTCTAAAAAACTTTTACATAATTCTTGACACCCCAAACTAAATTATCATTTGAATGTAAATGATGTAGGCCGTGGTACTCACCAACGCATTACCTTTCTTGAAGTTCGGAATCTGTACAGGCTGCCACGGATTACATTATTTTTCCAAAATCTAAAATTTGTGTAGACTTGCCACGAATTATATGTAATTCAAATATGGTATTCGTGGAGTCTTGCCACAGATTATATCAATTCTGCATCTCAGAATTCGTTTCTAGCTGTCATAGATTATGCATAAATTTGCATTTTAAATCTGTGAAAGCCTTCTGTGTCTCTCATTTAAAACTTCCAAAAATATGAGTTTTGAGAGAGAATTTCTAGCTATAAAAGGTAATAAAAATTTTATCTTATTCGGGTATGTTTTGGACACATCATGTTTAGAATATTTTTGTCATTATGCAACCCACTAGCTAGGTTTGTTCTCAGCGTTCATAGGCAGCAACATATGAATTTGGATCCACGGATAGAGCCATACCTAGAGTCTGCTGGACTGCTGCCACTAGCACAGCTCAACCAGCGATGGTTCAAGTTTGATGAGCCGTTGGTGAGCGCTTTCGTGGAGCATTAGTGTCCTGAGACGCATGGTTTCCACATATTGTGGTGGAGTGCACCATCACGCTACAGGACATTGCGTATCAGCTAGATCTTCCTTTGGACGGAGAGCCGATTAATGGGTGTTTATCCGAGTTCTCGAATTACATGCTGGGCGTCGGAAAACCCGCGTGGGAGTGGTTCGAGGAGCTATTTGGACAGTGAAAGCCTAAGGTAGTCATCGATAAGATGACTGTGATTTTCAGTTGGTCCACTGAGATCTTTGCTTAGCTGTCCGAGGTTGCTAGCGACAAGATGGTGCTTAAGCACGCGAGGGCATATATTTTGATGCTGCGGATCACACAGATTTTTTGGGACAAGATGGTAGTCTGGGTGCAGCTTCGGTGGTTGCCTTTTCTAGCCCGGTTGGATGACTTGGGCAAATTGATGAACCCATATTTTATGATAAAATATGTATTATAATTGAGAGATTTGTCAACTTATCACCACGTAATTGCTTTTAAATAATCACATTTGTGAATCTTTGCTCACATGTGCTATCATTGTGAAATGCATGCTAAATTAGCCTTGAATTAACTAAAATTTATAAGATCTCATTTCACTTGGTACCTTGATATGTTTGCTAGTGTATTTCAAGCCTTTAGGGATTGAGAAGTGCATAGGAAAGGCTAAGGAAAGGCGTTGGAGGCAAGAGATTCATAAAGAGAGCCAAAAGGAAGAATTCTGGATCTCACTAGTTGCGCAGGTAACTTTCCTCAGTTACGCACGCAACCATCCAAGAAACAGAAAGCTTGATTCTGTCCCGGCAGCAGTTGCGCACGCAACCATATACGTTGCGCGCGCACGCAACTTAACGCTGATGTAGTTTTTTAAATGAAGGATAGAATTGAAATTTCAAGTTTTCAGGCCAAGGCCAAGCTTCTTTGAAGCTCAATTCGACCAATGTGAGGAGAGAACAGTTGAAGCACAAGGTGTAGACACACCATTAGGATTAATTTTAGTTTTTAGACAATTTTGGAGTTTTGGGGACTGTTCTTCTTACCTCTCATTTTCTCTCTTTTGTTCTTCATTTCTATTTCCATTTTCCAGCCCTTACTAGTCAAACTCTTACTATAATTTGATGTTTGAATATTTGCTAGCGGATACTCTAATTCAATTAATACAATTCCTACTTGTTTCTATCATTTGTTCATTTCTATTTTAATTCTAGTTCTCTTGTTCTCATTCTCTTATTTTCTATCTTGCCGGAATTTAATTCTTGTTATGATCCATTGCTCATCTCTTGTTTAATTAGTGATAATTGTTAATTCTCTTGTTGATTTATTTCATTGATCATCCTGATTTATTGATTTTCATTGTTATTTACCATGCCTTTTTACTATACTCACCAAGTGTTTGATGTTTTGTTTCTTATAGCTATGGAGTAGTGTTCTTGTGTCTGGGTCATGGATTGAAGTGTGGATGATCTTAGCCACTAGCTAATCTCCTAAGGAAAAGAATTGGTTAAGGCCAGGGTCAAAACTGTTATGTTAACGCTAGGCTTTTGCTAGTGACGAGAGAATCCTTAATGATGTGAACTTGATGGATTATTCAAGTTCCAAAGACCTAGGACCTTCATACTGGTAAGCAGCCTAGGAACTTCAGAACATGGTTAATTCCCCATTCGACCATTAAACAAAATGGATTTTGTGCCTTACGTAACAACCATTAGTAATTGGGATTAGCAGTGTTCATAGGGATACATTATACTTCAACTCAAGACCAAGATCCATTTATTAATATCACTTCTTGTCATTTCTCTTTTACTCTTGTTACCAACTCCCAACCATTCCAACCCCAATAGTTTCACAACCAAGCACAAATTACAATATTTCTATTCCTAGGGAGAACGATTTGAGTTCAATACTCGGTATTTTAACTGGTTGCAAGCTTTGTGACACCTTTTAAAATCTCGATTCGACTCTCATAACTGGTTTAGAACTATCTACGTACAACGGACTTCTATTTAAAAATTAAGGAATTCTGAACCGGTGTTAAGAGCCGTGTCACAAATACAGCTAGGGTTCTATACTCTTTTGAGGAAAGTGCATGCGTCGAATATAAATTCAAAAGATTAAGGTTGTGTTTACTTTATGTTTTTATTTTCATTGTTTTTCTTTTTCTTGGCCAATCCAAACAAAAAAAAAATTGTATTTTAAAAAATAAACCATGCCCACCCCTTATTACTTCCAATACTAAGGAACTCTGAAAGAACAATTCTACAAAAGAAGTATTTAAAGTAAATAATAAGAAATAATAAATAATGACAAACCTGCTCCAATGAGTGCTCAAAGAGTTGTTGGTAACGTGCAAAAGTATGTCGAAGCTGTGGAATAGACCTGGTGGAAAGTATCCAAAGAATGTTACCATCATCTAATTTCCTTTTCCTAATGGCATCATGCATTTTAGATGCATCTTCCACTGCAATTTCCTTTTTTATAGTCTCTTTTGAATGTCTGTTTGAGCTCATTAGGGCTAACAAACTCTGCAAAGTAATATAAAAGATTATAAAAAAGATTCCATTATATCCCTGCATTATTGCATGCATGTATATATGGTTAATTTGATTCATGGATGCATTATATTCATTAATTGCTTGAAAGAATCATGATGCGGTTTTTTTTTTTTTTTAAATTGAATCATGAATTTTTCAAGGGAAATAATAATACTCTCTAGGTTGTATTTGTCTATTTGATAACAAAATAAATTAAGTATAGGAAAAAAAAGTTGGGAAGAGGTTTAAAAAAAATATTGCTTTTATACAATAATAGCTAGCTAATACACGCAACAAGAAATAAATAATATATTTTGAGCTAGGTTTGGTAATAGGGTGGATAGGGGGTGAGTTTTCGACTTTTTGCATTACTCGACCCCGCTAAGCTCCTCTTTGATAGTTATAAAACCCATCTCGCGGTAGTGTTCCATGATTTACGATAATCCAATAATCTTAATTATTAATTTTAATTTGTATATATATTTTAAAATTATTTTATAATTAAAATTAATGATTAATATCATTGAATTACTATATACTTTAGAGTATGCCCTGAAGCACCTTATCTGCTTTCCAAAGTTTATATCCTAATCCACCCTTATATGGAGCAAGAAATAAATAATATATTAAAGATAAAGTTTTGCCTTTTAAACTAATGGTGAAGGATCATACATTTAAATGAAGCATTACAAGGGGAAAGTCTTCTAGTGCGATAATATGGTATATTTAACTTTTTTTTTTCACTTTTATCTTTAATATATAGCCTCACTTTTTAAAAGTATATAAAACATATCAATTCAAATTTGAATTCCCATTTGCAATTTTTTTTATTTTTATTTTTGTCCCCATAACTAAACAAAATTTTATGTCCCTATATTGTTTCTCTTTTTAAATGCATAAACACATATATGTATTATGAACTTGTTTGAAAATACATCTATAGGAAGAGTATATTATTTTGACTGTAATTTTTTTTTCTTTTTAAAAAAAGTAACAATTATTACATATTAATAAAAATATAGAAAATATCATTATTATTCACAAAAGATTCAGACGCTGACAAAACTACTCATGAAAGATGGATTCTGTAAGACAAAATTATCCAAACATCATTAAAAAACATTGATTTTGAGTAGTTTCGGGTGACGTTTTGGGTAGTTTTTCAAATAAAGCCTATTTTTCATGGGTAGAAAATTCGTTTATTTCTTTAATGGGTAATTTTGTCAGCGTCGGAATCTTTTGTGTGTAATTTTAGTATTTTTTCCTAAAATTATTAAACTGAAATAAACTAAAATTGGAAAGAGAATTTTAGGATCTATGAAGATAGTTAAGAAAAAAAATAGCCCAGACTAGAAAGAATGTTATGTGTTGTTACCTTTTTAAGTGGAACATCAGCAACAAAATCTAGAATGTCCTCCTCAATTGTAGAATCATAGAGAGAAATATAAGTTTCTCTCACACGATTCACATACACAATGTTATTACCACATGCTATTTCAACCAAAACTTGTAGTTCTTTGAACTTATTGGTCATAGCCTTCAATGCTTTGTTTGCCATCATTGCATGCCTTACTTCAGGTTCATGAATCCACATAATCAGGGCATCCTGTTGCAATATTTCACAAATAAGTCAGGAAATCGATATCATAAATTAATTATTTTTTTAATGTCTAACGTCAGATTCCAACTCAATAGGAAGGGTTATTGCCTTATAAACTAAAATATCACATACTTTAAGCGGTTAAGAATAAAAATGAAATAACAAATCAATTGCTGCTATAGCAAAAAAGTAATATCCAAATTATATAAACTAATTCTTTAATCATAATATGACATTTTATAAACTTCAAGATTCTGATTCAAAATGAAATTCATAAAAAATATTTATATAATGAGTTTTATTTTGATGCAGCGTAAAATATTCTACACATACGTATGATCACATCCATTCTTTTAGATAATTATTAATTATAGGATAAATGAAAAATAGAATATTTTTGCTTATGTGTCGTTATGTAATTAGATAATCTTTCTACTGAGTGTATTAAAATTAAACTCTTATATAATATTATATCCTGCAAAATGATTACTTGTAATTTGTTAAATATTAAAACAGAGATTCAACAGTCATGGTCGTATAGTTTTTGCAAATGCTAGTATTATGGCATGAAAATTGGTTTGTTATATAATTTATCAAAATCTACTTTGATAATTGCCATATTGCAATTCTGAACTGCAATAATAATTTAGCAAGAATTTAGGGGGTAAAAATGTAACATACTTTTAAATCTCCAGAGAGCTTTGAATTGAGATCATCAAGAAGGGAGTTTTTGTGGAGTTTTTGATAACTTTGTTTCACTGCTTTTATTTGCTCAGCATTTCTGTGTCCCAAAATTGACACTATTGTTTTCTCATCTCTTATAAATGCTGTATCCAATACAAAAAAAATAAAAAAATAAAAAAATAAAAGAAAAGAAGAACAATAATTAATCTATATTATCCTGATACCATCACGGACATTGCCATCGACAATTAATTAGTCACTATTTTTCTTTGATGAAACTATGGTTGGAATATGAGATTCAATCCAACAAAACCCGATCTTTCTTCAAATATATATATATATATATATATATATATATATAAACCATTTTTTAAAAGATAAAAATCTCAAAATATGTAGAAGAGAGGAGGGGATTTTACATTCTAAAGCTTTCTTGAGTTTTGCACAGTCTTCTTCAGGCTTAGGCAGAAAACCTGGCAGTGGCACAATCAATGACGCCATTTTTCTCTCAGAACCTTCTTTCTATTTTTTTTTTCTCAGTAACGAGACGAAAATTTTCTTAGTTGCAGGAATTGAACCTTCACATTATGCTTAAATAGCTGATTAAGGAGTTGATTTCCAATTTTCTATTCTTGCCCTGATTTACGTTATATTCGCCATGCACATTTGTTCTAATGAATTGTCATTAAATGTTATGAATTTGTTTAATTGTAAAGGAAAAGTTGTTAATAACATCTTTATGTAAAACCTCTTATTTTATTCGTTGGTTAAAGTTATAATATTTTAATTTTTTTATATATTGCTGTAAATTTTATTTAAAAGCATTATTATTTTAGTTAAATCTTTATTTTAATTTTAATACTAATAGTTTGCATATTTATTTATAAATAGAATATTTTTTAAATAATTTAAAATTTTATTTATAAATTGAATATTTTTTTAATATTTGAAAATCTGAAATATATTAATTTTTATTTTAATGATTTAATTTTAATTTAATAATTCTTATCTTACGGTTTATTTGTTTTTTTAATTTTCTTAATTTTTCAATTCTTATTTTTACAATTTTATGTTATATATGTTTTTTATTTTTAATTTTTACTTTTTGATTTTTAGTAATTTTTTATTTTTTAATTCTTACTTTAAATGTATTAGTATTTTTAAAAATTATTTCTTAATTATGAAAAATAAAAACCTAAAAAAAACATAATTTTTATATCTTCTGTATGAATGATAATCTAATTGTAAATTGTTAAGTGCAACTCCCTAACCAAATTCCTGGCATGGTTGCTTGAGTGGGTTTGCATAGTAATTTTTAGGGCAAGTTAGTAATTTAACCTAAGTCCTAGGATATTAAACCATCTTTAACCTTGCGAATTTGTCTTCTTGTCTTCGTTTTTTTGCTTTCACTCTTATCCTCAACTTCAATGTTTGTGATTCATCAAAATCTAACCAAATGAACTTATACAAATAATAACATGGTTAACAATTTCCCCCTTTTTGATAATGACAAACATTTTGAGGATATGAATATTTAGTTGTAAAAACAATGCAAAAATTTCCCGTGAACTTATGCGATATTCCCCCTAAAAAAGTGCATACGAACTTTCATATAAACAGATACGTTTTCTCAAAACACAACATATCCTCACAATATTCCTTTTCCCCCTTTGTCATTAGCAAAAAGAAAAGAAGAGGATATTGAGATCAAATATGTTTCCCCTTTTTGGCATAAATATCATAAGATGTTTAAAACATATAAGATAAGTAATGATGCTTATATAGGTGTACCAAGCCTATGTAAGTCATTCATCAAAACAAATCTATTCGAGCTTCTTTGATGCCATTTGTTACTAATCATGGCTATCATAGCTATGTAACTTGTCACTTGATATCACTTCATAGCTTTAATTTTCCCCCTTAATTTTGCAAATAAATCCATAGATATTTCTTGTTATGTTCTTTTAATCATCTCACTCTTAAAGTAGATCATTGAATTTGCTCTTTTGAGGAAAAATACCTACAAAACAATTAAAATTGTATTTTTGGTACCCACATAAATTTGGGTCCTTGGGGGTTAGAATGAGCAAAGTGCCCATATGAATCCAATCTCATATTTTGGCTATGATAACTCATATGCCTAATCTTTGTAAAACAAACGGGTGCAATATGTTCTACTTTGTTACAATAGTGACATGTAACATGCGGATTATGCATCCTAGGCATTTTGCTATATGGTTGCCTAAAGAATTTTTCATATGCATTTTGATTATGATCATGATATGATGCATATTGAGGAGGTTGCCTATTATTTTGATTTCTAACCTTGTTAGTCTTTTGAGTTTGAGGTTGTCTAATAGTTTTCCTAGCCTTTTTATGCTCAATTTTAGAAGTACTAGCTTTGTTAACATCATAACCAATTCCTTCTCTATCATTAACATGCTTTTGATTTTTCAACATATTATCCAAGTTCCTATATGATTCATTGAACTTGGCTAAACATGCATTTAATCTATCTATTTCATGAATATGCACTTTACAAGATTCACATGATTTATTATTAGAAGGAGCTTTGAATTTCTCAAGAGTTTTATTTTGATTTTTCAAACTCTCATTTTCTTTTTGTAATTTCGCAACAAATTTCTTTGTAACAGAATTTTCTTGAGCAACCTTCACAAATTCTTCTAATAATTTATCATATACTTCTTGTAATTCATTTTGAGAAAAGTCAGAATTATTTACCTCAACTTCGTTTGTCATGAGACAAATGTTGGCGTCTTCATCTTCATCGGAGGAGGCGGAAGAATCGTCTTAATTTTCCCCTGAAATATATGCCTTATTCTTCTTTTTGTATTTCTTCTCCTTTTGATTTTTATGGCAATTTGGTTTGATATACCCAAGTTCTCCGCATTTGTAGCACTTTGGTGGTTTGCTCTTGTTCTTTAAATTCTTGATCTTTCTTTGTGCAAACTTATTAAATTCCCTTAATAGGAATTCGAATCCTTCAATTTGATCTTCGGATTCTTCTTCTTCATCGTTGTTTACATCACTTTCTTCTTTGTGTGATGAAGCCTTAAGAGGAAGGCTTTTCCTCTTGGGTCCACCATATTGAGAATCAAGTATAGCCATTTCATAAGTTAGAAGGTTACTTCTTAGTTGATCAAATGTGAGAGTGCCACTTTGATATTGGACTCCTTCTTGAATTGCACTTATTTTCGAAATCCACTTGGAACTTAGACTTCGAAGTATTTTGACGATGATGTCACGCTTGGGAATTTTCTTTCCAAGCATGTTCAACCCATTAAAGATTTTGGAATATCTTTCAAGGGCTTCTTCAATTCTTTCTTCCTCATTCATTTTGTAATTTTCATATTCATGAACTAATTGACTTACTTTTGATTCTTTCTCATGATCGATACCTTCGTATGTAACTTCAAACTTGTCCCATATCTCTTTTGCGGTGTCGCAAGTAGAGATCTTCATGTAGTCATTTTCATTGAGTGTGCAATGAATGAAATTGATGGCTTTGTCGTTGAGTGACATCTTCTTCCAATCATCATCATTGAACTCACTCTCTAGTTTTGGAATTTCAATGTCGGTTGACACTCCTCCAACTTTGGTAGTGTTTTTCTTTATTGGAACATGATTGCCTTGTTCGACAACTTTCCAAATTCTTAAGTCTTGTGTACGAATCCAAATTCTCATTTTATTTTTCAATTGGAATAGTTAGTTCCATTGAAAAGAGGTGGACGAAAGGTTGAATGTCCTTTGCTTGTATAGATGTTGTAGTTGTAACTCATGCTTGGCCTTTCCATGAACTACACTCTAAAACTGTTAAGCTTTTCAGAGAGTTAAGCTCTGATACCAATTGTTAGTCAATAAGCACGGGTACTCAAGAGGGTGGTGAATTGAGTATCTATACAACAATGATAAATTTTTGCGGAAACGTAAATTACTTTGAATTTAAACAACTTGTCACGACCCAAAATGAGCTATGACTGGCGATAAGGAGAATTGGCTCCAAGCAAGCTTAACAAATCGAAAATTGAAATTAAAGGACGAAATTACAATTGTGTTTAATAAACTCACAAATTTACATTATAATACAAAATGAATAAGCTATAATTAACTATAGGCAAATATGTGAAATGAACTACAGGGTTTGATCCTGCTTGTGACATATGGAGCATGACACGTCTAAGAAGTGGGTACTGATCCTTGGAAAATGAAACTCATATCCGAGTACCTCCCATATCCAAGTACCTGTTCCTGAAAACATTTTATATTTAAAATAAAAAGGAGTGAGTTTTGTAACTCAGTGGCCAGACAGTACGTCTATAATCCACATGAGACCATATAAATAATATTACCGAAAATGCAGTTTATTTAGAAAATACTAGTAACAATTTATAATACATATAAATAAGTGAATCAATAAGGGAGTTCTCATACAGAAATCAAATCAAATCAAATACACACTAGGCGGCTCCACCTCTTAGGGTAGCCCTTTCCTCTCGTGTGTCCGTACGAAATAACCAATCCAACGTGTGGCCTACACGTTAGGCTAGCAATCCCTCTGCTAGCTGAGGTCCGATCCAGATACATCTAGGTTAACGTCCTCACCGCCGTTAACTACGATTTTTCTAATAAGAGTCTCCCAAACCAATTCAAAACATGATTGAAAATATAACAAAACCTTTAATATCTCAAATATATTAAGTCTCAAAACAGATCATAATACTTCACCAAACAAATCTTTATCCAACTTTCCAAATCATAAATGATTTCCACAAATCTCACACTTTCATAATGTCAATACCTTCTCGAAAATTCTCGAATCAATTCAATTCTTTCTCGTACGAATCATTTCAAATCAAACCTTTCAAATTGTTTGATAATTTTAGCAATCATCAGTTTCAAAATGTATACTTTCACAAACCATATAATCTCATGTGCTGATTAAAATATCAGTTTCCAAAATAATCATCAAATATCAAATTCTAATAAATCACTTTTCAAAATCAGATTAATCCCTCAAGACAATTTCGTAGATATAGTTCAAATACTATAATAGACATATATCAAAATAGTTATAGACGTAAAGCCAAATATTATAAACGTAAAGCCTACTCACAACTTGGTCCCAAAGAACCGAAGATCAATTCGAAGAAGCAAGGCAAGACGAAGCAGCGAACCACACTGCTGAGCTGGGATGAGGGCAGGGCTACAGGGGACCAAAGTCAAAAATATGGGTAGAGACAGCGTCCTCCGGCGACCGCGGCGGAGCAGCTCGCCGGCGAAGTGAAAGCTTCATCTCCTCGCGTCATTTTCGTAATCCTCTCTCTCCATTTGTCTTTCTCTTATAGAACAACCTTAACTCTCTTCTCCCCTACTTCGACTGAGGCGACGGCATCCTCTGCCTTTTCTGGCACCACCATCTTCTTCCTTCTCTTTTTTCTTTTTTGCTTCTCTCCCCCTCTCTCTTTCTCTCGATTCAGTCTCTCATCTATGCCCAGTGATGACCGCATGACGGCACCTGCTGTTGCCGGTGCCAGTGTCTTCTTTCTTCTCCCTCCTCTTCTTCATTCCTCACTCACCCCTCCATGTTTCTCATTCTCAGTTCTCCCATCTTTCTCTACTTTAGCATGCATGTGTCTCTTTTTTTTTGGGAATTAGGGTTAGGTGTAAATAAAACGGGTAAGGATAATTTGGTTATTTTAATAAAATTTAAGGATAAACTAGTAATTTAGGTTTAGGGGTATTACATTCTACCCACCTTATAAAAATTGTCGTCCTCGAAAATTGGCGTAAGTTCCAAAAGGTTATACTATTTTAAGGTTTCAATAAACATTAAAGAAAGTGAACAAGGTAGTGCACAATTTGAAAGATAGGTTCGGGTGAAATTTGTGTGAGCTCCCTTAACAAATCCAACACTAGGCACTTTTCAACTCATTCATCACTCCATGTCAAGTTCATTCTAACATCCAGACTAACGCCTCATCCCTTATTAAAAGCTTCTAAATTTCAATTCTTTTCAAACTCTCTTCTCAATCCGCCAACATTCTCAATACATTCCAACGCCTTAACCTGTTCATTCTCTTGAAACTTTCCAATGAGTTTCCGGAAAACGACTATTCCTTCAACTTTAGATCTTCAACCCTTCGAACTTCAAACATAAACACTCCTAAACTCAGTACGTCTCTCAAGTGTCTATATCACTTAAATTTGACTCATATACAATCATCAACTTGCTTTCCAGAAAACTCACTCAAGGGCCAAACTAAACACCAAATCACTTCAACCTGTTGCTTCAAAACTACCACAACCTTTTGCTTCAAGAATATTGAATTAATGAGCTTCAGCTTCACTTAGAAACTTCATGATTATTGTAATGTCATAAAGGTTCCACTTCTTAAATTTATATGCTTTATAGAAAACTTCAACATCTCGTTTATTATATCTCAGGTTCGGGTGTTGGATCACGAGAAGTTTCAAAATTAATCAAAACGGCAAAGAGTTCTTGAAAAGTAAAACATTCAAATTCAAGGAAAATGATAGAAATCCAAAGATTTTAGCAAGGACATGATTATGCAAAAGAAACAAAATCATTAGACCAAAAGAAGCTCTAGAACAAAGAATCTCCAAAAGGGGTCGGAAACAAATCGGTGGTACATTGTGTCGAAATAAGTTCAAGTTAAATAGAGGAGATATAAAATTCACACAAAATAAAATAAAATAAATCAAACCAAGAACAAGCATTTTGCAAAATTTCAATAACATTCTTAAGAGCATATTCAAGTAGCAGTACTGATATACAATGGAAAAGAATTAATTCACATTCCAATGATGAAAGGATAAAGCATCTGATCTGTCACGTGGAAATAAGTACAAGCTAAGTCAAATAGACATTCCACCAAGAAAAGAAAACAAGTAATGTCCATGACAGGTAAATTACAAGCAAAATACATGGGAAAGAATCAAATCACATATATATAAAGAATATTCAAACTATAAACTCCAAAGGAAGACAAGAAATAGATGATGCATTATGTCAAACAAGTTTAAACTGAATTCAACTAGGTACCGGGTTTACAAAGAAAAGATCAATTGAAATCAATGATGACATTCACAATTTCAAAAGAATGCTTAAGAGAGCCATTAAGTAATTATATACATAAATCATAATAATTCAACTAAGTGCAAAATGATTACATAACAAAAAACACTCCTTTTAATTTAAAGATGAATTGAAATAGCTAACATAAGATTCAACTCATATCTCACAAATCACTACTCCAACAAAGCTGAAATTTTGAGAAAATAAACTAGATTATAGCATACTTTAATCAAAATTAGTTTTTTTTTTGTTGGTCAAAATGAAATTTTGAAGTGGAAGCAACAATTCAAAAAACCTGATGTTTTTGACAAGCCAAATCCTATTAAATCAACCTTAATTCAAAAGAATATCACATCCAACTTTCATTCGCCAGTTGTTTGTATCTCAAACCCAACAATTTTGATGAGTTTCCACCTTACAAGAGCCTTTTATAGATTTATAGGAAATGAACAACACAAATGATGGAAAGTTCAACTCAGCAATATGAAATGGTTGAAATTTTTTCCCCCCCAAATGTTCAAAATCCAATTTCTTCTTGATAAAAATCATAGGTCCCCAAAAGTTATAATGATAATATCCATATCCCAGGTGATTCAAAAATGGCAACAAATTTAACTTTTTCAACCAGCACAAAGCATACTTAGGAAAACCATAGCATAATTACAAAGTAGGACCTAAGAACCAAGGATAAGTATGTAAATAAATAGTCCATTAAAATTAATATATATATATATTTTCCAATGAAACCAAACATCAAGAACCAAGGTAGGTGAGTGTTGGGGTAAGTACAATACAAAGTAAAAATCATATAACAGAACTTTAAGAAAAGAAAACTAAGAAAAAAGATGGTCATCCTCCACTCCAAACAAGGAGAGAACATGGCTTATTAACAAACAGCAACCCAATAATACATACTAAACAAACAAGCAACCGATTAGAATAAACACAAATATCAATTCAGTATATAATGATGCGCCTTTAACTATCTTTAGGCACCCAATGAAGCTACAGCGGTCAATAGCTCAAATTGAGTCATATTTATCCCCCTGCACTAGATAATCTCAGTCTTCTATCCAAATTCCAGCGTCTAATGGAACATTTAATCAACATATTTAACCTTTGTTAAACAAAGATCCAAACAAACTTAAGTTTCCGAAGAACAAAAGTACTAAAGAAAACAACACATTAATAAGCATATCAATGGGTAAAAAAAAAAAGCATGTCAATTTGGCATCTTCAGCCTTAAGATATAGATAGCTCTATTTAATTTTCATTTGTAGAGCATACCACTACTCAAAATGTCTAATTTCCTATAAAAAGATTTTACCACATTTCAAATCTACCGGAGGAACAAGAAAAGGTTGCATTTAGAGAAGTGGAAAGAGGTTGCAAATGGTAGCACCGAAAACAAAACAAGAATAACAAAAAGACAATAACAAGGACAAGGATGACATTCCTACATGCCTCTCATAGTGTCACGATTGTACAAATAGGCGCGCTTCTATTTATACAATTGTGATCCTACCACAGGACACGTGTTCCGTACTCCACAGGTTAACCTAAGCTCTGATACCACTTTGTAACGGCCCAAAATGAGCTATGACTGGCGCTAAGGAGAATTGTCTCCAAGCAAGCCTAACAAATCGAAAATTGAAATTAAAGGACGAAATTACAAATGTGTTTAATAAACTCACAAATTTACATTATAATACAAAATGAATAAGCTACAATTAACTATAGGCAAAGATGTGAAATGAACTACAGGATTTCATCTTGCCTATGACATATGGAGCATGACACGTCTAAGAAGTGGGTACTGATCCTTGGAAAATGAAACTCACATATCCGAGTACTTGTTCCTGAAAACATTTTATTTTTAAAATAAAAAGGAGTGAGTTTTGCAACTCAGTGACTAGATAGTACGTCTATAATCCACATGAGACCATATAAATAATATTACCGAAAATGCAGTTTATTTAGAAAATACTAGTAACAATTTATAATACGTATAAATAATTGAATCAATAAGGGAGTTTTCATACAGAAATCAAATCAAATTAAATACACACTAGGAAGCTCCACCTCTCAGGGTAGCCCTTTCCTCTCGTGTGTCTGTACGGAATAACCAATCCAACGTGTGGCCTACACGTTAGGCTAGCAACCCCTCTGTTAGCTGAGGTCCGATCCAGATGTATCTAGGTTAACGTCCTCACCGCCGTTAACTACGGTTTTTCTAATAAGAGTCTCCCAAACCAATTCAAAACATGATTAGAAATATAACAAAACCTTTAATATCTCAAAATATTTTAAGTCTCAAAACAGATGATAATACTTCACCAAACAAATCTTTATCCAACTTTCCAAATCATAGATGATTTCAACAAATCTCACACTTTCATAATGTCAATACCTTCTCGAAAATTCTCGAATCAATTCAATCCTTTCTCATACGAATCATTTCAAATCAAACCTTTCAAATTATTTGATAATTTCAGCAATCATCAGTTTCAAAATGTATACTTTCACAAACCATATAATCTCATGTGCTGATTAAAATATCAGTTTCCAAAATAATCATTAAATATCAAATTCTAATAAATCACTTTTCAAAATCAGCTTAATCCCTCAAGACAATTTCGTAGATATAGTTCAAATACTATAATAGACACATATCAAAATAGTTATAGACGTAAAGCCTACTCACAACTTGATCCCAAAGGACTGAAAATCAATTCGAAGAAGCAAGGCAAGACGAAGCAGCGAACCACACTGCTGAGCTGGGATGAGGGTAGGGCTACAGGGGACCAAAGTCAAAAATATAGGTAGAAACGGCGTCCTATAACACCCTAGAATTTAACACCTCATGATCGTGCTAAAATGCAAGAGTTATAGACCTCTTTAATTTATTTACTATAATTATTTATTAGTGAGCCTTTAATGACACGCATAATTTCTACGGAAAAACGGACGGAGTCTCCTCTATATTTTGAACTTTACCCAAAATTCCCTCTTCTTATTTTAACCTGTTTTAACCAACCAGCAACTCAGATATATATATATATAGCTTACATAATAGTTACAATTACATGACCTAGTCACTTAGCCTATTTCCCTCAACAATATCACAACTGATAACAACGAGGGAGACGACCCTGCTAGGACAACTCAAGTAAGCACCAATCCACGGACTCGAGATCCGACTCCGAACTCGATCCAAGTACCTGTACCTGCCACTAAAATTGTAGGGGGTGAGAACAAAACTCCACGTTCTCACCTTTACAGAATACCATCAAAGTAGCAGAATAATTGCAAATAAGTAAACACCATTTTTCCAAAGTACTCTTCTCAAATCAAACCTCTTTTCAAAACTTTTTCTTTAAAACACACGACCTTTGTTAAACCTTCAGGAAAACCAGTTCTTAGACACAACCCATGTAAACGACACCACAGACTACAATTAGGCACATAACAGATAGAGCACATAGACACAGGAAAACACGCAAGCAAATAGTTCAACACAATAAGCACACACAAGCAAGCAATTCAACTAACAAACAATAACAAGTAGGCACACCCAAACAATGTCAATCAAATGCAAATGATGTATGCCTAAATCCTGCAGGCTAAGATGAGCTCACCCGGTCGGTTATCATA
>JASCZI010000108.1:24121-44031 GCA_036250425.1 Stylosanthes scabra
AGTGAGAACAAAACTCCACGTTCTCACCTTTACAGAATACCATCAAAGTAGCAGAATATTTGCAAATAAGTAAACACCGTTTTCCAAAGTATTCTTCTCAAATCAAACCTCTTTTCAAAACCTTTTTCTTTAAAACACACCACCTTTGTTAAACCTTCACGAAAACCAGTTCTTAGACACAACCCATGTAAACGACACCACAGACTACAATTAGGCATATAACAGATAGAGCACATAGACACACGCAAGCAAACAGTTCAACACAACAAGCACACACAAGCAAGCAATTCAATTAACAAACAATAACAAGTAGGCACACCCAAACAACGTCAATCAAATGCAAATGATGTATGCCTAAATCCTGCAGGCTAAGATGAGCTCACCTGGTCGATTATCATAGCTCACCATCGTTCGTACTTCCCCGAGGACCAATCAGTCGGCCCCGATCGTTTACGATCATTTTCGTCTCTTAATCATGTATATATAATGGGGGTTTCCTTCTCTTTCTCAATGACTAAAACCTAGGTTGGTAGCCGGGACGATGGCAGGAGGCCCCCCTGCCGCTACCGTAAGTCGCGACATTAGCCTTTGTCCCACGTGGAAACAAAGACCCCACAGCGCTTACTACTCCTGATGGTCCGCTGTTGCCGTAAGCCGAGCTCTGGTCCTCTGACCCCTCTTAGACCTAGGCTCACAGTTATAATTTTGTAAAACAAGTACGTGGACTAGGAAGTGGAATCGTATCATGTGTTCTCTTTTCAAAATCGTATAAACATGTTCTTCTCAAATCAGTTATAAAATGAATCGATTTTTGAACACCCGAGTCGACTCCCTTAACTTAGAAAATGTTGTAGTTTGAAAACCCAAGGGATCGAGTCGACTCGCATGCACCTCGAATCGATTCAAGGTAGTAAATTCAGGTTCTGTCAAAATACGAATCGGTTCCCCCTCTTCCTAGAATCGACTCGCTGCTCTTAAGAAAATCTCAAGTTTACAAAAACGTGAGCCGAGTCGATTCGGGTTAAGAGCGAATCGATTCAAGAAATCGTGTAAAGCTTTCTGTTAAAAAACGAACCTATTCCATCGAGGACAGAATCGACTCGCTGGGAGAATACTTCGAACATTCGATTGCTTCAAGTCCAGCGAATCGATTCCAACCCCAAGTGAATCGATTCCACATGGCAATATCTCATAACATTCAGTTCAAAACCATTCTTTCACCAACCATCTCCAAAACTTAGATCATCATCTCATTCAGCTAATATCCACCATTTCTCATTTCTTATCCCTCACTCGGGTATCCATTTTCATTATATTCCACTTCCTATCTGTTACCTTTTACTTTAGAAAACCAAGAGTTTATATCTCATTCACATATCGAGCATGTTATCATCCATCTCAAACCAGCAACATCAACAATTCATTCAACAACACAAACAGGCACACAATCCACTCAAAGCACCACTTTCAGTTATTCAATTCAGTTAAGTCCCAAGGCCCTAAAATCACAATTCTCTTTCTCATTCAAAACCCCACTTTAAACCAAGTATTTAAGGTAAAACAACAAGGTATTAACAAGTAAAGCCAGATAACTCAAGAACAGAGCACATAGGACCAAACACATCAGCAAGCATTCACTCATTTACATACAACACACTAGCTTATCAAGTATTCTTAGCTTTTAAACAGTTTAACCCCTACCTCGTTTCCAATACTCCAACTATAAGCTCCTGTAGCGGCAGTAGCACTAACGCAGTAAACCCCTCCTTTATACCAATTCTGCAACAACTTCCTAAACCACAAGCTCCGGCTTCTAACTCGACGTGCGACCGAGACTACGACATATCCAACAATAATTAAATCATTATATTAGCGCGAGTCAGGCGGCTTAAGGTAAACAGTCACAACTTCAGTCACCAGGCAGAATTGCAAGTGATAACGAAACGTATTTAAGGTGGAATTAAGCGAGATATGGCTTACCGCGACTCTAAAGAAATAGAAGAGTGCCCGCCGATAATTACTTTCGATGTTGATGACGACTCCGGCAATGTCATGCAATTGCGGCAGCGGCCCGGAAACCAGATAACAAGGGTCATTAATGGTCATGTAACGTTAATAGGACACCCGAAAACCTAAAGAATTAGCTAACAACCAAGAATTCCCTTACCGGCAGTGGATTTGCGGTGACAACGCGGCTGATTTGGTGGACCACAACAGTGTTAGCAACATGCAGATGAACCAACACCGTCATCACACTTCCTCCTAACACCACAGCCCCAAATAACGGACATGCAAGGCAACTCCGGCGGACATGGACCAAGATAGAAAATTTTAGAGGGATGTCACAGCTAGAACAGAATTAGTGAACGGACTAAATGAAGGTTCTTATAGATTCTGTCAACTCCGGCGACTCCAAGGAACTCCGGCAGCGGCTTCTTCCATGAACGCCGGCGGAGCAAGGTTCAAAGACGGCGACAAAGATGGTTAACGGCGGTGGAAACGCGACTGAGAAGGCTCGGCGGAGGTCTCTCTCTCTATCAACTCGTCTCTCTCTCTCCTTTGAATGCGACATCAACGACCACCATCGACGGCGGCCTTCCCTTCAACGGCGACGACAAAGGGCTCGGTGGTGGCAGAGGGAGCTTCGTCTTCGTTCTCTCTCTCTCTCTCTCTTTTTTTGCGTCGCCGGCGGCTTCGAAGTGGTAAGGATCGGCGGCTTCGTGGTGGTGACGACGGCGGTGACTCCTTGGACGGCAGCACTCAAGGTCGCAGTGATTACGCTACCCTCTCTCTCTCTCTTTCTTCTCGTCGGCAACAGCGGAGATGGTGGAGGTGGGTGCCGCCGGCACCGTTTCTCCTTTCTCTCTTCCTTCTCTCTTCTGTTCGTGTGGGTGAGTTTAGGTGTGCTAGGGTTTCTCTTCTTTGTTGAGTGTGTGTGTTGTCTGTTGTCGTTGGTGTGTTCGAATGAGAGGGAGTGAGGCTGTTGCTTGTGAGTGTTAGGTTAGGAGTATGTAGTCACATTAGGGTTTGGTCCATGTGGAGTTTAAGTAAGTGTGTGCATAGTAAAGTTACGCATAGGGGGTAGGAATTAGGATTAGGTGGGATCTTGGAGGCTAAATTGCAATTAGGTAAAATTGGAAAGTAGTGGATTAAATCTCTAAAAATTGGGGATGTCATACGTCCTCCGGCGACCGCGGTGGAGCAGCTCGCCGGCGAAGTGAAAGCTTCAACTCCTTGCGTCATTCTCCCTCTCTGTCTTTCGTAATCCACTCTCTCCATTTGTCTTTCTCTTATAGAACAACCTTCACTCTCTTCTTCCCTACTTCGACTGAGGTGACAGCGTCCTCTGGCTTTTCCGGCACCATCATCTTCTTCCTTCTCTTTTTTCTTTTCTGCTTCTATCCCCCTCTCTCTTTTCTTCTTTCTTTCTTCTCCCTCCTCTTCTTCATTCCTCATTCACCCCTCCATGTTTCTCGTTCCCAGTTCTCTCATCTTTCTCTGCTTCAGCGTGCATGTGTCTCTTTTTTTTGGGAATTAGGGTTAGGTGTAAATAAAAGGGGTAAGGGTAATTTGGTTATTTTAATAAAATTTAAGGATAAACTAGTAATTTAGGTTTAGGGGTATTACACAACTCAAGTGTTTTGCTTAGTATGTATCCAAGGGCGTAAGTCAATTCGTACGTAATTATAATGATCTTTTACTTTGCAAATACGCTTGTAAAATTAAATGACTTAATTATAAAAAATGAAAGATAAAGATACGATACACAAAATTTATAGTGGTTCGGCACAACTCTTGCCTACGTCCACTCTTTCTCAATCGCAATTGAGAAGTTCCACTCACACCAAGCTTCAAGGTGCTTAATAAACCGTTTACAGTCTTGAGCCTTAGATTCTAACACCTGACGATCTTACAATAAACCACTCTACTCGAAGTAATCCCAACTTCAAGAATTTCCTTGAGTGTTTATCTAATCAACTATAGTGTTTATATCTCTCAACTCAAATGATAAAAGAACCAATCTTTTATCTTACCAAAGAAGTAAACAAAATTTGGTAGCTCTCAACAAAGAGTGTATGATTACAAATGAACCTCTATGAACCAAATGTGTTTATCTCTCAATTTTGTGCATAATCACTTTGAAAAAGATATGAAATTGAAGTATAATAACAAGAATACTTAGAATTGATGTTGTGTGTGAAATAAAGCTTCAAATCATCTATTTATAGAGTTCCCAAGGCTTAGGGACGTTAGAAAATAAGTGGGATGGAGCCAATTTTGTCAAACTAGCCGTTTTAGTGCTTTTCAGCGTCAGGTAATCGATTATATGGCTTGATAATCAATTACCAACTAGCCGTTGTACCTAATTTTTGAAAACTGCACTAAATAATCGATTATTGCTTTAAGATAATCGATTATCCATGCAAAATAATCAATTACTTGGTAGTTTTATGCCATAAAACCGTTTTAAACACATAAGAATTAATATTAAATAACTTATTATTGATTCCTAACTTATTGAAGCATAAAAATCAAGTTTGAAAACATCTACGGCTATTGTATGGCTATTATTTTCATAAAACCTTTTTCTTGAAAAACATTTTTACGTGTGTGAGAAAGAGAGAGATAATAAGTTTGGTTCTTAACAAGGAGTTACCTAAGTCCTAGGATATTAAACCATATTCAACCTTGCGAACTTGTCTTCTTGTCTCCGTTTTCTTGCTTTCAACTCTTATCCTCAACTTCAATGTTTGTCATTCATCAAAACCTAAATAAATGAACTTATACAAATAATAACATGGTTAACATCCGTGGCAGAGTGCCACAGATTCTATCTTTTTTTGTCACAGTTACATTGAATCCGTGGCACCCTGCCACAAATTCAGCCTTGTTTGGTTTATAATATAAAATTGCTCATAACTTTACTCAGATCTAAAAGAAGAACGGCGGATATGAGCACATGATCCCTCATTGTGTGATATATATAGCAGATAAGAAGAAGTAAGTAAGTAAGTGTGTGTTGCACTCTTGCTTTGCTGCACCATAATATGCACTATCCCATTGTGATATGCACATGCTCTTTTTCCTGAGAGCGACCACACTGTAACTTACTGTGCCCCATCCAATGCATGTATTACGCTCTTAAATGACTATCAACTGTAAAAAAAATATTAATATAATAATATTAAATAATTAATAAAAATTCAACCAATAATTTAAATTAAATATTCTATTTTTTTTTTACTTTTGAATATTTTATTTTTAAAAAGATATAAAATTAATGATTATTGAATACTAATATTTCATCTATTATATATATCACTTTAAAGCCAACTTTGTTGGTCAAGGGCTTATTAATTTACTTGTCTATTTAAAAAATTAAAAAATTAAATTTTATTTTAATATATAATAATTTAAGAATTTAGTTAATATATATTCTAAAAACACAAGATAAATTTATTATTAATAAAACTTTTTAGATATTCATATTTAATAAATATAAAATAAATATATTAAAAACTTTAATTTTAATATTTTCAATCATTTTTTTAATCTATTTATCATTTTTGAGACTTCAAGCAAGAGCATAAGATAGATAAACTCATAAGTTAATAGTTGACTCGGTCTGAAATAAGATTGTGGAAAAAACATATTAATTTAATTTTTTGTAAAACTTGATTTCATAATATACTATTAGAGCTTCTATAATAAAAAAAAGTCATAAGTTCACATTTTATTAACTATATAAAGAAATAATTTCAGTATAAAATAAGTAAAAAAAATACATTTATTTCTTTCTATAGTCTTAAATTTTTTAAAGAAATAATTTTACCACATATGTTATGTTAAATAAACAAATTAAAGATAAATATGAGTTGAAACAAAAATTGAAAACTGGGCAACACTCTCAATTGCACTCTCAATTGCACTGCCACGGATTCAAAGTTTAAACCGGCAATTGCATAGCACCTGACGACAAATATGTTACTATATTGAAAAAAGGTTGAATCCATGGCAGGGTACCACGGATCCCTTAAAATTTGTTAAACACATCCCTGAATCCGTGACATGGTCCCAAGAATTTCATAAAAATGGCAACCGGTACAATTTGATCATTTTTCTGGTTTTGGTGTAACCTAATAATATTGGTTTTCATTTACTCTATATAGGTAACTTGCCCTAATTTTTATGGCAAATTATTATTTTAATTGGTTGGTTGGGTTGAGTCCAAATGTTTTTTTTTATCTCTCTCAATCCAATCAAATCTATTATTTATGAGTTAGTCGTGATGATAAGTTAAACTTGTGACTGAATTAATTAACTTGGACTGATATAATGATTTACTAATTCGCTTAAGCAAATATATGAGGTTCGAATTTCATTTCTGTGCATGCAGCAACTAAATGACCAGCGACAAATCCTTAAATAAAATTTAGAAATGACATGCATGGATTAGTTTTCGACCTACCAATTAGGAGATATCATAGAAAAATAAAACTCGTATCTTAATTGTAGTTTTAAAATAAAAAATAAATGCACCTACCACATTCTAGAATCCTATCAGTCTACGAGCACGGTGGATGTGCATGGTTAATGTCCTAAGGGCTAAGGCTATGTTTGGAAAAGAGATAAAGACTAGAGAGATAAAAAATTAAATTTGTTGTTGTCTTTAAAATAAAGAATTAAGTTTATTGTTGTCTTTGATTTAAAATTTACTAAAAGAGACAAAGACTGAGAGATAAAAATTAAATTAAGTTGATGGAGTCGGGATAAAAGTTAGTATTTGAATCTTTAATATTGAGTGATATGATGGTATTTCAGTTAAAAAAAGTTATTAAAATTTCAGTATCATTCTCTAGAAATTTCATTCCCCTCAATTCCCACTTTCTGGAGATATTGAAATATTAGAATTTGGGAAATTCAGACTAAAATTTTAGTCTCATTCTCTGTCATCAAACACAATACTGAATCTTAGTCTCACAATTTCAGTCCTAATATCCTCTTACCATACGCACCCTAAGTTGACACAAATAACCCGGTGTGTTCTAAGGTAGCATTTTTTTATTGACATATGGAACGGGAGACACAAAATTGTGTTTTGAAGGTGACACAAGTTTGTATCTTTTTTCTTTTTTCCTTGATTAGATTTTTATCCCATGCGACTTTTACTGATGACGTTTTTAACGTGACAGTCCTAATGACAAAGGATATTGTATTTTTTTTTCCTTAGCCAAATTTTTATTCACGTGATTTTTTTTTACGAGAATTTTAATTAAGCATATCCCTATTAACATTCAGAAAAAGTGTTATAAGACTTCATAATATATGGATGGTAATAATTATGTCTTCCACCACCGTTGTCTCCCATGATGCCTGCCTATGAGCTGTGAGTGTGGTTGATAAAGAATTATTATATCAGGTTTAGTTCATCTCATTCATCTATAAATAGAACCATAAGTGAAGCATTCAAACACACTGAGCAAGATGTATTATGCATAAGCATATAAATGAATATAATTATTTGGTATTGCTTAATTATTCTCTTACACTTATATAATTTCTACCTTCGTTTATCTACTGCTATCAATATTTCATAACAAGCATGATATTGGATGTACATGTGGTAGAGATATATAAAGTATGTGGAAAGCTTTCTAAACACGAAGCTTCTAGAGGAAGTTGCAGTTGTTTTTCATGAACTAACCCCTCCACTCATTAAATTTATTCTTCATCTGATAAGAAAAATATTTATGGACTAGCCTCTCATATTTTCTTATTATAATATGCTTCCTGGATCATGATGGTTTACGATAATATTCTTTTCTCATCATATAATTCTCATTATTTTTCTTCATAATAAGACAGCATCAACACATTCCGTTTTGAATGAAATGGACGTTGCTATATTCATGTTTGTGCAATACTTTAGTTTCAGTTCAATTTTTTCCCCAAATGTTGCAGTGAATGCTGCTCCTTTCTAGTTCTCTATCATTAACATCAAATTTTTCTTATTTTCTATACTTGCATTTAAAGGATTACTATGTGTTCATAACACGCTGCGGAAGTAATTAAGTAATCCTTAATTGATCTATTTTGTGTTTAAGATTTTATTCAAGCAATATATAGATCAGATCTAAATACCTGGATAGTAACGGGAAAGCTTTATCCTTCGAACGTACGAAGGGCTATGCGTATCCACATCGAGACTGAACATTGCTATAAATTCTTTGATCAATGATTATAATTGAGAAGCCTCTTGCAACTCTTTGCAACCAGAATTCTTCACTAAGAACTAGACTTGTATATTTGTATGTGTAGAAGTAAAGGAATGATACTTCATCGAATAGATCCTTCTACTAATGTGCATACTTATTTATAGTGTGAGGTTATATCTGATTTAAATCTTTTGAAATCTGATATAATCTTATCTTATTTTATTTCATATTTAATCTTATTTAGTTTCAAATTGAAGTCTTATCAATTTGAAACAAATTCAGATAGGATCAGATCCAATCTTTATATTTAAAACAGATTCAGATAAGATTTTATCCAATCTTTTAAATTTTGAAACTTATCGTAGAATAACATATTATTGTTAACCATCACTTAAATACACTCAATTATCATAATATTATTATATTATTGATGCTAGCAAACAATATAATAATATTTCATTTGAATTAAGATAATTATCTATTTGATCAAATCAAATAATAATTTAAATAATTCTTTAGCAAAGATCAGAACACTCGTTAGTGTGTGACCCCATAGGTTCAACACTAAGCGGGTAATAAATTAGTCATACTGAATTTACTAATCGAGGTTGGCATCTAGCAACACTCCTCGACGACCCAATAGCATGAAGTAGTATTACTAATAAGAACCAGTGAATAACAAAGTATAATTCCTTCCATCTTTCCAGCTTTTAGTTAACCTTTAGAGTATGGTTTGACTGTCAAACTCTAACTTGTTACCAATATTTATAATGAACTGATGAATGACTCAAGAACTCATTTCTCTATTCATTCAATCTCCTTGGCCAAGGCTTTTATTTAATTCAGTCATTATAACCATGAGCTCAAACTCTTTACCGAGAGTTGATAGATTCTTTATTGACTATTCATTAATTCTACAAGCATTTAAATCATACGCAATATCCATTCAACTAGCACCCTAGGGTATTAGGTGTCCGGAATCAAAGTATAATTAATTACTATGATAGTCGCAGGTCAAAGGAAATTCTAATACAATGTTTATCGTAAGAATATCCTATTGACAAATATACGGTAATCATAACCATTAGGAATTTTCAGAGTGAGTCAATTCAATGGTCATATCTCTATACGCACCATCTATATATATAATTTAATAACTGAGATCTATTAATCTTCATTCAATGAAGACCATTATATATATATTGATCTATCCAGATTATTAATATCCATTTTAATAATCCTATGACCAAGAATATTTTAGATTAAATTATAAAAAATTTATCTCTCAATATTATGATCTCAATCATAATGATAAATCTCTAATTTTAATCAAGGACCTAATTGTATTAACTCTTTAATACATATAATTATAATAAATTATCTTTACACATGATAGATTGGATTGTGATCATACTATTTATTCCCAACATGCATGTCACTCTTTCTTTTTGTGAGTAGCTCATTAGCACTAAAACATTCTAAATATTTTTTTTCATGTTCATTTCTTTATTTTCAAGACTTTGAATCTAATTCACTTTAAATCTATAATCCAGCTAATGTTTGTTATCTTCAAATACCAATATTAATTTTGAACTCAATAATTTTTCCCTTGATGACAAGCATTAAATATGAAGAATTAATAAAGAGATTTCAATAAATAAAAAAGCATGTGCTATTTCCTTTGATGTTCTCCTAATTAATGTGTACTTTCATACTTAATAAATAAAATCAGAAACATACAATATATCTGTGTAGTTAAAACATCTAATTATCAAATACTTATCCTTGTATATTTCTTCCTCTTTTTTCATCAAGGAATAAAGAAAAAGAAACACCTACAAAAGAATTTTAAATGCAGTCCATAAATTCAATTATAAAAGTATCTTAATATATTAGAGCAATAATAATTAGTATCATTAAAGCACATTATTATTCAAGCAGTTTCCTAATGCTCAATAATAAATAATTATAAGTTTCTCTCCCTCTTTATGCCAACATAGAGGGAAAAGAATAATAAGGCCTGCAACAAAAATAATTAGAGGTAATTCAAATGATCATTGGAAGTAAAGGTTTGCAAGAAAATTTGTTAGTTTAAAGAAAGCTTTAGAAAATGGATCTGTCTTTAATTCGCACATCTATTTTGGGCGTTTGTAATGAGCACAAATATATAATTATAAATATGACCCCAGTCCCTTTATAATAATTATTAAATTTTTAAATATACCACAAATTTTATTTTATTTGGTCAACTCAAACCCTAAACATAAAGCAGCAGCCGCAGCCACCACTTTAGAGAACCTTTTAATGTAACACTATCCTCCTTTCAGGTCACGCTCTATCTTAAGTGGCAACCTCCACATCCACATCCATCACCACCACTGCTTCAATTCTCTTTATTCTTCTTCTTCTGTTTTCAGCTTCCAATAATGCTCTCCATATTATGGAAGAACCACATATCCAAAACCAAAACCTTCTCTCCCACTACATGAGTCTTTTGGAACCTCTCTAAGACCAAATTCCCTTCTTTTTCCTCCTCCCCTTGATACACCCCATCCTCTTTCTAATACACTACTTATTGGAAGCCAAATATCTAGTGCAATAATAATTTATAAATCATCAACTACTAGCTTGGTGAAAATATTTTGTGAAATTATAAAATACAGGACAAATATTCAATACACATGCAACAATTTATGAATCAACAAGCATAAATGTATAAAGAAAAAGATGTGTAAAATTAAAAAATGTATATATAATACTGTGTGGGATATTTTGGAATGTAATTGTTTTCTCGCTTGAATATCTCTTCTTGAAATGAATTTGCCCCCACAAAAATTGACTAATTCAATATTGTTATAATGAACAGAACATAATAATTCTTATTTGCAATTCATTGATAATGCTACATTATATTTGCTATAACAAATGCATAGATTTATGTAAATATAGCAAGTGCAGAGGCCATTACAAACATGGAATATAATTGCTCCTGACAAGTATAATGTTCATTCATTTGTTTATGCTTCTTCTACCCAGCAATCAACAATCATATTAAAGTTTGAAGAAAGAAGGATAAGGGTCCAACAGAATCCATATATAAAATGTGAAAATGGTCTAATTATGGTGATGATGAACATTCATTAACAGAGTTGCCTATTTTCCACCAAGCAAGAAAATTCATGAAAAGACACAAAACAAATTAAAAGAAGAACTACTATTTGCTGCATTGAATGATTGTACAAGAGAGTACAATTTATTATAATAGAAAATTATACTTTGAAAGAGAATTTACAACAACCACTAATCTAAAATGAATTGCAGATTCAATTATACAACAATGTTTATCCATACATGATTATTAGAAGATTTACGACTATTAAGATTGACAAGTATCCTCTTTTCCAAAACTACCAACTCAATACATATGCGCTGCATAATATTAGATCGTGTGTTGCTATTGCAATGCAATTGTTGCTGTCGTCGGAGGTCTTTGTTGGTGTCGTCAATAAGGTTTCGTTGCTATGAACGGTTTTCGGTATTCCATGGTGTTTTCCGAAAACTATTGCAGTAGGTCTTTCGACATTGCAACTCAAATGAGGCACGATAGGGTTGCAAATCACTCAATCTCCCTAATTTTATGATGGGGCATTTTTAAAATATTAAAAGACTTGTTATCTTTTCTCTAATTTTTAATAAGTTATATATTGGTTAACTATCAGCCATTAGATCTTTTGTCAATTTAATCCAATGCTTATGATTTTATGGTGCATCAAAAACGCCCAAAGTATTTGGACTGATTTTAGATAGACCCTTAAAAAAGAATCAAAAGTATGCCGGGAATATAAAAAAGAGGAAGTCTTGAACTCAACAATTGTTCCTTGCTTCTTGTTTGACCGGATATTCCACTTGACCTTCTCTTTTAGTCAGACTCCACATTTGGTTATTTTTAAATTGTTTACAATTCAATCCTTCTTGTTCAAGACCTTTAAGTGACGGACACCAAAAAAAAAAGACCTTTAAGTGACATTCTCTTAATTTTTTAACACTTGTTTAGCTTTATGAAAAATATTGACTTTCTCATCATATATGTGCCTTGAACATCCACCATTAAAATATCACATCTCTTTTCTTTTTGGATGTAAACTTTAAAAAACTTTTGTACCCAAATTCACTTGGATTCTTTTATATTAGTTCTTCTGGTTACCTAAGAGCATTAAACTCATGAATAACATTATAAACATCATCACCAATTTTCCTTTTGAAAATAAAATATTTAGGTGAAGAAATGTCCAACTCTATTACACTTGCTACAAGTGTTTCTTTTTGCTGAAATTTTCAAATTAAATCCAGAATTTTTATTTTTGAAAACATTGGCCTTAGGTTTATATTTGAAAGATGGTTCGGTTACTTTCATCTTTAAAGTTGAAGCTTCAAAATAATGTTTTTAAAATGTTTTACTTTTGTCAATATAATTGAGACCAAATTTTATAAAAGAGCTCTTTGTTTAGCAAAAATTTTATCAAGGTTGCTGAAATCGTGAGTTAATTTTGCTAAATCATTTTTAAAGCACTAATTTCAACTTTCAATTTTTTATTTTCAAAAATAAGAACACTTTTGGTTTCAATTGAGTTTTTTAAATAATTTTAAAGGTTTTTTAAACTTTCGAAAAAGTAAATAATCGGAGTTTAGTCTCATGTCGTCTCTTATGAAGGTTGCAATTAGATTGAGTAATGGGGTAAAATGGGAGTTTTGAAGGCAATCAAGAAACAAAAAGAATATATGGAAAGAAAGAAAATTAAAACTAACTATCAATTACTTAAAGGAAACATAACTAACAACTAAAGAGAGAAACTATTGGAATTCAACTAATTTTCTAACTATTTTAAATATCAATAACCATTTTATTAAGAGCAACTTACTTATATAAATCATATACATTCATAATTTACTCATTTACATCATTCTCTTAATAATGCTAGGATTGCTACATTTTGCAAATTTATATAGAATCCGTGGCAGGGTGTTTTGGTTTATAAGATCTGTCACCGCCTGTCACAGATTCTGAATTTTTTGTTCAAGCAGGAAGAATCTGTGGCATGATACCACTTATTCTGAGTATATCATTTTATATCTATTGATTAGGCTAAAACGTAATACAAGTTATTTTTGGAAAAAGAAATAAATAAAAAATACTATTAAAAAATAATATATATTATTACAAGTTATTTTAATACAATTTAATATTTTTAATAATTATTAATTTTAATAAATAATATATATTATTTCTTATTTATTTAAAAAATACTAGGTAATAATGTTAAAAATAAAGGTGGTCCAAACATATTCAAAAGATATTATTATTATTATTTTAATAAAAAACCAGTTGAATGCAAAAGACACACATCTAACACAAATATTAAATAAATGTTATATTTAAAATATGTCTATTTTTTTTTGTGTCGAAAATATGTCTAATTTGCAAATACAACAACACTTCGAAGTGAATGTCCTTTTATATTAGTCTCATATAATATGAACCTAAAATGCTAGTTTCTATTACAAAGAAGTACATAAAATTATGATAGATTTAGAGTTTAGAGTTTATTTTTCTGTGCGTGTAAATGTATATACTTATCAAAATAAGTTAAAAAAAGAATGAGAAAAATAAGAGAAATAATTTTATAATCTAAAAGGGTCATTTTTTAATTAATACACCAACTTTTTTTTTAAAAACATTTTCTAAATACCATTCATTTTTTCTTCTACATAGGGACAACCTAAGTAGTGCAGCACTTGCCCTGGTAAACTTATTAAATTTTGTTAGAATATTTTATTTGAATTATCTATTGTCTTTTTTATTTCTATTTTAAATATGTTTTACATTTTTGTTATTATATTCTTTCTATAAATATTTATTTATCGAAATCAATCTCAAATAAATAGCAAGTTCAAAATCTTTTACACTTTAATCATATTTCCATGTTGTTATTGGTCAATAAGTGATATTGAATAATTCTCTTTTAATTTTCTAATCTCATTTGATTAAGTGCAATTTTACAAAACTCCATTATTTTTTAATTTTATTCTCGTACTCCTGTTGACTCTTTGGCTCCCCACATATTCTATAGTACCTAATTTCATATTTTTGTAGTTTTTTCAATTACAAATTTCAATTCAAGTATTTAAAAAATAACTTAGGCATTAATATATTTTTTATTCTCTTAATGACTTCATGTATTTTATTTTATTCTCAATTCATTAATCCTTATTTTTTATCTTCATTTATATTTTAAACATAAATATTAGTATAACGAATTTGTCATAATTATTATTCATGTGACTATATATATATCTTTTGTTAGAATAACATAATTTAAATTGATAAAGTTATTTATACGCTACTCATATAATTTTTTTGCTAATATATACTATTTAATAATACTGTTACATGTTCATACATCAATGTATTTATCTCAACAAAACAACTCTTACTTTTTCGTTGTGACTCAAATTTTATGTGTTCGACTTCATTATTTTTGTGCTTAGCACGTGAGCTTATAAAATTAGATACTATAGAGTATATGAGGAGCCAGAGACTCAACAAATGGATGGATGAATAGATGTGTGTACATATAATATTATTCTATTATTTTTGCCCAACAACATAAATTTTTCTAGGTCTGTCATAGCTTCTACATTATTTACTCAAATATCATATTTTTTTATCAAGGTGACATCTTAATTTGAAGGATAATACTTGAGTAAATAGTTTGAAAATAAAGTATTTTATTAAAAAAATTTAGAAATGGTGGAAAAAAAAAGAAGCCATCAATGCACTTACTGTAATATCTTTTGACTCATGATGGAGATTTTTTTTCTGATGTCTGAAAATTATTTTGTTTAGAAGATTGCCTGAAGAAGCTCTGTTCTTAAAATCACTGGTAATGGACGATGCAGAAGCTTTTGATTATTGATTTGCTCAAGTCACATTGCTATCAAGTAGTGCCTCACTGTTACAATTTGGTTGCAATGGTTTTATTAATTGATATACTAATTAAACAATCATGATTCACGACAATGAATCTAACATATTGAATTAATATAAAAGAACTATTACTTTGATGAATAGGATTGAAATTCTATATGCTTCTGTGATTACAATAAACTAAATAAAGATTATAGATTTTGAAATGGTCAATTTTAGGTTTCATTTGAAAACAACATATTTTTTTTAGAAACTATATTAGTTTAAGAAAGAAGAAACATGGTAGAAGACTTCCAAAGTTTACAAATTGGTCCTAAAAAACAAAGCAGGCTATTTATATATATAATTTTTTTTTTCATCAAAGACAGTTGTATTTCATTTCACTTAATAGAAAAAATGAATACATAAGAATTGGGTCCAACTTGGACAACCAAAAGCAAGAGAAAGTGGGATCTTCACATAATTAAAGATGTAAATATCAAATAAACTTAGAGAAAAATATACTAAAATAAACAAAGAAAAGTGATATCTTTGAAACTCAATGTTGATCTCAACGGAGGCAAAAATTATTTGGAGAAGATGCAGCTTCGAAGATATGTTGGCGCACTGGGAGACAGTCGTGGATATTTTTTTTTTAAGACCATAGTACCCGTAAGATTATATAGAAACTACAAGATTTCAATTTAAATTTCACCATTCGAGATTGATAGTTGGTTTCATAGATGAAACCATTCTCGGGAGAGTAGGATATACAAATCCTTTCAGTTTATGGAAGGTTAGGAGTCTCTCCAAACCCTAACAATTCCTGCAAAATACTCTTATGTGAAGGGCATTGCAGAAAAATCATTAGGTTGGCTCCAAATTATCTTGAAATCAGCCTCCATTGTCCGAGATCCAACAGATTAATCGGCAAAAAGTCTTCTAATAAGCCTATTTAACGCAAATCTTCACTCCTTTTCTAATATCTTCTGAGTACTCCAAATAAACAAGAGAAAATTCTAACAAAACATCAAAAAAAAAACCTATTAGGGCACAAGAGAAAACCCTAATAGGACAAAAAAAAAAACTCTAGCAGAATACTAGAATACAAGAGAAAACTCTAATAGGACACAAAAAGAAAACTCTAGCAGAACACCAGAGCATTTATATATATACTTAGCTTGGTCTTCAAATAAACTTTTATGAACACTTACATTAATAGCAATTTTTTTATTAATTAGGAGTCTTCAGAAATTATCCTCATTAGATAAATTAATCCTTCCGCTGCCTTCAATCAAAAGTTTTATATGTATATTGAACAAATAACTACCCAACAAATTTTATTACAAGAAAATCAATTCCTATAAGAATATCACTTTAAGACAAATCAATCTCTCTTCAAAACAACAAAAAGATAAATTTGTCTGACGAAAGAAATTCTTGAGAATTTTTATTGAATAAAAATTTGTTAGAGAGGAAGTGTTCAATTTAAAATTTTTGGGAATCAATTTTGGTATTCTTTCAAAAAAATATTTCCTTAGGACTTACATACATGACATTTACATATAGCAGAAAGCAATTAGATATAAATCTAAAGAAGAAAAATAGATATTCTCCATACGGAACAAAACTCTGATTTGTGGTCTAATTTAAAACTTCTAAAAAACTTTTAGGAACTAGACACTTTTGAAATTCAAACTCAGAATATGCTGTTAAAAATTTTAGTTTTCTTTCATTTTGGTCACCCAAACAAAATCATTTTGGCATAGTAAACAATGATAAAAATGTAATTAGCGCTTTAGCGGTATCTTGATCCAACACAAAGCAACTGAATTTAAATTCTATATAGATATAATCAACATATTTAAAGAAAGAGAATAATAGCCTTTGAAATTGTTAATTTAAAGACAACTTTATAACTTTCAATTTCATTTTAAAGTATAAATATCTATAAGAAAAAATATATGGGAAAAAATTTAGTCCAAAGTAAGCCAAAGTTATTTTATTTTGTAATTCTTGATTACTTTTGAAATAAATTAAAACTACCAGAATAGAGTTAAAGAAAAAAAGAAAAGAAATCTTGTCAGATTTCCAAAGGTTCCAAAGATGGAATGATTAAATTGTATATTACACTTCTTCAAGCATTCATAATATTTTGAAAAACACATCAACTTTTACTTTTTAATTAACACCAAAATCTTTTAAATACATGAGTGATTTATTATACTAAAAGAAGGATAATGAAGAGATTGCTTACCTTCCTTATTATTTTGATGAAGTCTCTATTCTTTCAAAGGAGTCTGATTCTTAAACCTAAAAAATGAACTTTTCAGATATGATATATATGAATAACAGAATAACAATTCAACATATGACTAAAAATGGAGTTTTATATTATGTAGAGTGGTGTATCACAATTAAATTTTATCATCTTGTAGCATGATCTGAAAAAGCTAGAAAACTATTAAGGAAAACGTTATTGATTCTTTTTTTTTTTGTATTGAGGAAAACGTTATTGATGAAACTAGAATTTAAAACCATTTTGACATTTGAAGAAAATCATTTAGAATATAGTAAATAATGATAAAAATGTAATACCTGCATCAATATTCAACACAAAGCAGGTGGAGTTAAATTTTATATAGCTAATTAGCTCTAATCACATACTTGAAGAAGAATAGTCTTCCTTTTTTTAAGGAAATAATGGACACTATGTAACTTTATTGCACAAGAAAAAAGATTGTAAAAAATATAGTATGGAACCCCTTTGCAGTATATTATATCTAGTATAGGATTTATATTTATTCTAGGTTTTTAGGAAAAATGGAACAATTCTATTCGGTAGGAACAAAAAGAAGCTGTTCTATTTTATTTTATATTCGATAAATAACAAATTTTCAATTCTGATTTAGAATTTTAAACTTTCAGTTTTGTAACACCCTAACTTTCGGTATATCATGATCACACCTACGGCCGAAATGTCACTAAAATCTTAACTCTAAAATTTCAAAACTTACAAGCCTGTTGTGTTGTAACGTAACGGTAGCAGTAATATATCCTTCAAAATCATAAACAAGTTAAACATTTAAATACCATATAAATATAAGGAAACAAGTAAGTAAACATGTAATTAAATTTTCCTTAATCGGGTTCACAGACTCAGAATAAAAGTACCACTGACACTAACATACCAACAGAAGAAATACAGGGGGGAGAGAGTACAACACGAATAAACACCCTACAGGAATGAACTCAACCTCAGCAAAGGTCACCTAGCTAAGTCCATCATGACTAACTAACCTAGTCCTCGTACTGTGCTAACAGTTCGTGAGGCACTAAGACTACCATCCTATGACACCTGCCATCCTAAGGCGGAGGGAATGTCCCGGGGAAGTAAAGATTCACTAGATCATCATCTGATGCTCCGTTGCTAGCCGATCCACTAGAGGCAGATCCATAACCCAGAGACACGCTACCGGAAGAATGGTGACTAGAGGGTGCCGAATCCGTACTCGCGCTCTCGCGCTCCGATCCATATGAAGTGTCAGAATAATAAGCCTCGGGGGCTCCGTGAAGCACTCGCTCGGCGACGTAAGGCTTATCGGGATCTTCCACTAACTCCGCTGCCGGATCGTACGTCTCGGCAGATGGTTCTTCGTCACTCGGCGGAGGTGAAGGAGGAGGAGGTGTAGGTGGTTCCACTCTACGACGAGGAAAGAGACTACGATAGCGTCGAGCATCGCACATGGGGGTACGCGGCACAAGATTCACTGGGCCCGGAACCGGAACCGGAGCCGGAGCCATTGGTGGCAAAGGCGTACGCAGTGAACGCGAGCATTCCCAATGAACACTGCTAACGGATCCCGAAGAAGTAGAGGAACTGGGGGATGCAGTCGGTCGTGGAGAGAAGGGTGCAATCTGTTTCATCGTGAGGAGAGATAGAGGAGAGAGAAGATTCTGCGTAGTGTAAGAAGAAGGGGGTGAGAAGCTAAGGTTCCCAGTTCGGAGTATCACGAGGGCAACTAATGTATCCTAGGGGCTGACGTCACGTAGGTAGCAAGTAGCAAGTAGTCAAAGCAAAAGTAAAGCACACACAATCAATAATGCAATCACACACAAATGCAGCACACAATATGATGCATGCCTGTTCCTAAATGCAGGCCATGAGCTCATGCGTCGGTTTACTTTCCGCACCCGACGATTACTTAGGATCAAGCCCAAGTATGGTTCACCACTGTCGAATGTCGTGGGCTTCAGCTACCCAAAGCGGCCATGTTCCTTCAGCTAGAACATGTAGCACAACCAAGTTCCTTCAGCTAGAACTGGTGGCATAAGGTACCCTTGGTACTTTCAATAATCATGGTGAGGATCCCGTCACCAGCAAGCTCTATAAAGCAAGAAACCGCATCGACAAAGGAACAGGATGATCATTATAGCCTTTCAGGTAGCTAGCCCTTCAGCTTTCATTCTTAGACAAGCGAGATATCACCCAGCCCTTGTACTCGGCTCTTCTTAGCCTTGACTCTTAGCCTTTCATTAGCTTTAGCACATAGCCATCATATCGTCTCATAGCTCTTAGCATCTCACCGGTTCATTGCTCTGAACCGTTAGCCGGAGTAGCATTTTTGTAGTCGGATTAGCCTTCGGTCTACATGACTTAGCTGAACCAACCGGTTTGACAGTGACCCAAGCCCGATAGAACCGATGCTTGGTCGGTTGCCTCACCAATC
>JASCZI010000108.1:55561-94842 GCA_036250425.1 Stylosanthes scabra
CGGGATTTGAGTGGGAGTAGGATGAAAAAGAAACACGTAGAAGGTGTATGAGATGAGAATAGAGTTTGGAAGAAGAACTTGAAGGAACAACTAGTATATGAACCCTATTTAGTAACAAGAGAGAGAGTTGCATGCCGCGCTCAGTGAGGTTGAACTTGAGAAAACCCGAGTGCTGAGTAAGATTGCCTCGTGTGATCCTGCTAGCTTATCTTATATAGTTTCGGAGCCTTTACCGTACTGAGAATCCAGTGGTTTGGGATTCTCACCCCGTATTGTTCAAATGTTTTTCAGATTGCAGGTTCACATTTCTGGAAGATAAGCGAAGCAACGAGCATAACATGGTCTTAGATGTTCTCCGCTGCATCAGTTTGAGTCATGATTATGTGTATGGAGATTTAGGAATGTCTGTATTTAGAGTCATGTACTGCATGTATATAATGGCCTAAGCTTCGCAGGCTAAGAGTATAGTCGTTGAACTATTTGTACACGTTTACTTTATATATTTATAAAGCTAGTTTCTGTAATAAAAGTATATGGCTCTACTTTTATATGAACTTATAGATGTACTAGTTGGTTTTAAACGACCCGTATTGACAAACGGGTAAAGTGAAGTAGTCGTAATGACTTAATATTGGTTAATCGTGTCTGCGACATGATTATTAGGGTGTTACAGTCTAGTAGCTTTAATTGTTGATTCTCTTGTTGATTTACTTTATTGATCATCTTGTTTGTTTAATTTCATAGTTATAATCATGCATTTATTTCTTGCACACCAAGTGTTTGATGTTTTGTTTCTTATAATTACGGAGTAGTGTTCTTGTGCTTTGGTCATGGGTTGAGGTGTGGATGATCTTAGCCATTAATCCCTAAGGACAAGGATGGGTTAAGCCCCGCATTAAAACTGTTCCATTGACGCTAGGCTTTCGCTAGTTATGAATGAGTCCTTAATGAGGTGAACTTGATGGATTATTCGAGTTCCAAGGACCTAGGACCTTCGCACTAGATGAGTTGCCTAGGACTTACGGGATGGGGTTAATTCCGCCCACTCGACTTCTTGACAGAGTGTGGTTTCGTGACTTACGTGACAACCATTCATAATTGGGATTAGTGATGTTCATATGGATACACAATACCTCAACTCAAGACGAATCACCTTTATTTCTTGCATACCAAGCAATCTTTTGTTTTTGCCATTTTTCTCATCACACACACAATTGCAACCACAAATCTCTTCACAACCAAGATTGAACTACGATTCAACTCCTAGGGAGAACGACCCGAGTCTCGTACTCGGTATTTTTAAATCTGGTTGCAAGCTCTTGTGACAATCTTTTGTTGACGGAAACGTTCCGATTGCACGACTAAACTGGTTTGGGTTCGGCTACGACAATCTTTCCCCTCATTCTCACGAACCCTAGGGAATCTCAAATCTACTCTGCTTGTGACGTCGGAGCACTTCTATAAAAAATCAATGTGCTTTTGGGTATCAGCCCAGATCATGAATATAGAATGTTCCCTTCCTTATCTGTCAATCAGAAACAAAACCAACATTTTAAAACGTAACAATAAAAAATCAAACATTACACCGTACTATACATAATATCATCTTGAACAACATTTAACTATAGCTAAGCTAAAATAAAATAGGATATACAGCAGGCAAAGCAGAGGGATCAAATCAAGATTAATAGTTTTCACTTTTCACAAACAATCAGACATAGAAAAATTAGGAAATTAAAATCCCTAAAACGAGGAATAATGTGAAATGATGAAAGGAAGGCCTAATGTAAGCACAAACAAACGGTTAGTCATAGAAATTAGGATTTTGAAACAAAATTAGGGTGAGCATGCTTGAATGAGGAAAAACCAAAGGGTTTTGGAAATATTTCGCAAAGAATAATTCTATTTGCACACCAAAATCAGCCACCATGTATAATACACATTAAAATATAAAATATATATGTGGTTTAACTAATTTTTAGTGTGTATTTTGTATTTCAATACGTATTATACACGGATGGCTGATTTTAGTAGCTGATTTTAGTGTACACCTAGTATAACTCTTTTGCAAATTCTGGAAATCTAAGCCTTTTAGCAAGGATTTTTTTTTAAATAAATAAAAAAAATTCAAAATTTATAATTATGGGCGCGGGTATAAGAATTTACGAAAATAAGCCCTCTTTACTTATCTCAGGCTCAGTGGTCCCGCAATACAGTTTACACGTATCTCGGGTTCACTGAGCCCGAGATAGCCCTTTTCATGTCTGATTGAACGTATCTCGGGGTCTCAAAGCCCGAGATACGTATCTCGGGTCCACTGAGCCCGAGATAGGGTCTCCGCCTATAAAAAGGCAGACAGGCCCGGGATTCACTCATTTTCTCCTCTCTCTCTTTCATATTTTCCTTTCTAGGCACTCTCTTTCATTCCTTAGTGTTATGTGATAGAATGGCTCTTCGGGGACGCTCCAGAAGAGCCGCGCAGGCAGAGCCTGCTCCCGAACCGGCCGAGGAAGTAGGCCAAGGCGCACCGGCTGGGGAAGCCCCACAGGCTGTACAGATTTTGTCGCGGCTCAACCGCGAATATCACATCGCAGGCGCCCTGGTTGGTGTTTCGCTCAGTGGACCCGAGATACATATCTCGGGCTCTGAGACCCCGAGATACGTTCAATCAAACATGAAAAGGGCTATCTCGGGCTCAGTGAACCCGAGATACATGTAAACAGTATTACGGGACCACTGAGCCCGAGATAAGTAAAGAGGGCTTATTTACGTAAATTTTTATACCCGCGCCCATAATTATAAATTTTGAAATTTTTTTATTTATTTAAAAAAAAATCCCTTTTAGCAAAGAAGACCTCCACAATTTGAAATGATAAACCTTGGCATTTATTAATAACTAAGCTCTCTCTTCGTAATTCGTATAATGTAATAAGAAATATAAATCAATTAATAATAACTTTAAGATTCTTCTTGTCGTATTCTCCGCTTTCGATCCAGCCTCTCCTTCTCGTACGATCGTTTCTTTCTTGAACGTCATATGATATGGAGTGTTTCATATGGAGTGTTTCATCCGCTCATTCTTGGCAGCAGCGACTGGTGGTGGTACTAACAATGTGAAGTAGCAGCGAGTACGTTACGTAGAGGACTAGATGAGTCGCAGATGGGAGGAAAAGACGAACTGGGTTTCTTTTTCTGAAAATTTTCATGAACAAATCGAGATTTTTCTGCCCATTTGATTTTGATTTATTTATTTATTTTTGTCTATATGATTTTGATTGTTTTTAAATGTTAGATTAATATCATTTGGTCTTATAATAAAAATAATTATTTTAATAATGCTTTATAAAGATATTTTAAAAGAGATATAATTAACTTAAACAAATAAATAAAAAAATAATATGCCAACATTTATATATATTTTATGTGGCAATCAACGATTTACATAAGTTATTATATCCGTACGTGTCCTATTACGGTTTTTTTTTTTTCTAGTATTCTGTTAGGGTTTTCTTTTGTGCCCTATTAGAGTTCTCTTTTGTATTCTATTAAGGTTTTTTTTTTTTGCTCTAGTGCTTCTGCTAGAGTTTTCTCTTGTGCCCTATTAGGGTTTTCCCATGTGCCTTAATAGGATTCTTCTGGTGTTCTGTTAGAATTTTCTCTTGTTCATTTGGAGTATTCAAAAGATATTAGAGAAGGAGTGAAGATTTGTGTTGAATAAGTTTATTAGAAGACTCTTTGCCGATCCGTTGCATCTCGGACAATGGAAGCTGATTTCAAGATAATTACTGAGGTGGAGGGCACAAACCTTCGATTGGTGTTCAAAATTACATGAGAGTAATTTGCAGGAATTGTTAGGGTTTGGAGAGACCCCTGACCTTCCATAAACTGAAAGGATTTGTATATCCTACTTTCCCGAGAATGGTTTTATCTGTGAAACCAACAATCAATCTCGAATGGTGAAATTTAAATTGAGATCTTGTGGTTCCTATATAATCTTACGGGTACTATGGTCTACGGAAAATCCACGACTGTCTCCCAGTGCCCCAACATATCTTCGAAGCCGCATCTTCTCCAAATAATTTTTGCCTCTACCGTTGAGATCAACATTGAGTTTCAAAGATACTACCTTTCTTTGTTTTTTAGTATCTTTCTCTTTAAGTTTATTTGATATTTACATCTTTAATTCCCGTGGAGATCCCACTTTCTTTTGCTTTTGGTTGTCCAAGTTGGACCCAACTCATATGTATTCATTTTTTCTATTCATTGAAATGAAATACAACTGCCTTTGATAAAAAAAAAAAAAAAGTTATTATATCCATAGGTATTATTTAGTCATCGTATCAAAGAATCACCTTATTTATAAATCAACGATTTTATTTCCACATCAAAATCAGCCATTATGTATTTATATATGAATATATATATCATTTTAAAAAATTTAATATATATTTTGTATTTTAATATGTATTATATATTAGTGACTGATTTTGATGACTAATTTAGTATTGGTGAATTCTAACTAATTCTTTCTAGATGAGAAGGTAAGTTACCCTTCTCACTTAATTTTTTTTCGTTGAATGTCATCGAAAACACCACCATTGTGCCCTTTAATGACCGTCATGACTCTGCTCTCTCTGCAAGAAGGGAGACATTGAGAGAGAACCGAGTCATGGTGGTGATTGGAAATTTAGTCGGTACTTGTAATTTGGCAGCGATGTTTTGGAGGGCATGCGATATTTTCATTTTTCTGAACTATACAAAAATTCATTTATAATATTTAATATATGATTGATTGAGATGAATTTATAATTAATTAATTATTATAAATAAATCTTTATATAATCCTTAAAAATATAAAAATACTGGACGCCTTCTGAAATAATGTCATATTCGTAAGCACCAAAGCGTACTCTAATAATCACCGATTTCGTTTTCTCTTGATTGATCTTTTCCTTTGGAGAGTACAAAATGGTGACAGTCATTATATGATGTGGTGGTGGTTTTTCAGTGGGCATATAGTGAAGAGAAAGAAAAATTAAGTGAAAAATGATAACTTAACCTCTTATTTAGAGAGAGTTGATTAATATTTACTTTATAAATATATAGATAAATTATTTTTTAAATATTTTAAAATTTTATTTTAAGCATTGAATATTTCTTTAATATTTGAAAATTTGAATTTTTATTTTTACATGATTTAATTTTAATTTAGTAATTTTTATTTTATTATTTATTTTTAAAAAACACTTTGTAATTGTGAAAAAAATTAAAATCTAAAAAAAAAGATATTTTGGACATCTTCATATGACGGTATGAGTGGTGCCAAAAAGAAAATATCATCCATATTCAATTACAATGATGAATTAAATATGACGAATTAATTATTACTAGCTCTTTCTAACTATTTAAAATATCAATAACCATTTTATTAGGGGGCAACTTACATATATAAATTATATACATTCATAATTTACTCATTTACATCATTCTTTTAATAATGATCAGATTGTTTCATTTTACAAATTTATATAAAATTCGTGGCAAAGTGTTTTGGTTTATAATATCTGTCACTGCCTACTATAAATTCTGAAGCTTTTTGTTCAAGCAGGAGAAAGAATTCGTGACAGAGTGCCACTTATTTATTCTGAGTATATCATCTTATATTTATAGATTAGACTAAAAGGTAATACAAGTTATTTTTGAAATAAATAAATAAATAAAAACACTATTAAAAAAAATAAAATAAAAAATAAACATATTTTGTTATTAGTAATTATTGATAATATGTAAACTTTGCCCTCGCTTTTAAATGTGCATCAAATGAAAATTTTTTGCTAACAATATAATGATCCGTTAATATATTGTACTATTTCATTACCATTTTATCTGAAGATAGCTTTCAATCAAATCAATATAAGGTATTAGCAAGAATTATCAATCGAAGTAAGTCCAAATGAAATTCCAATACAACTTCTGCTTCCAATACTAAATGGCAATAGTTACTTGTCACCAAAAAAAAAAAAATAGCAATAGTTACTTGAACATTTAAATTAAAAAAAAAGCTTCAGAGTCATAATTAGCTTGTCATGGTTAGTCTTATAAGTAATTATATATTAAATTAATTTTTTTAATATAAGTTTTTATTTATTCACTATTTCTTAATTATTTCTAAAATAAATAAATAATTTTAAATATTATAATATAAGCGTATATAATATTAGAATAAAAGTAGCAAGAGGTATAACAAAAAAAAATTATAATTTTAATGTCATTGGATCATCTTATACCTATTGGTTAGGTCAAAAAATAATATAAATTATTTCTTAAAAAAATAAATAAAACTAAATCCATGGCAGTGTAGCTTTTTTTAAAAAAAAAAAAACTCAGAACAGTGGCACCCTACCACGGATTATTTCTGTTCGAACAAAAAAACTCAGAATTCGTAACAGATTGGATCTTATAAATCAAAACACCTTGCCACTGATTTCATATAAATTGATAAAATAGAGCAATCTGATCATTATTGAGAGGATGATGTAAATGAGTAAATTATGAATGTATATCACTTATATAAAAAACTTGCCTTTTTATAAATGATTAAAATGATGAATTAACTATTACTAGCTAGCTCTTTCTAAATAATACAAATTAACTTGTATTCTCCTTACGAAGAAAGCACTAAACGTTTGAACAATACCTATAAACTTAAGAAAAAAAAATTAAATATAACAGCTATTTTACTTGCAAGTTGCAATTAATCCGAATAAAATGGTAAAAGTATTTGAGCATAAATAAAATTGTTAAAATTACATAGTCCATCTCATGTAATGGAATAAAGATATCCCTTTATTATTGTTGAATACTATTCGAGCTCTGTTGCAAAAAGTTCTGTAACTAAATTGATAATAAAATAAGAGCTCAAGTCTTTAAATCAATTAACCAATAAGGAACTATTACTAGTCACGCACGCCCCTACCTCTGTTAATTACCTGAGGGAATTTGGGATTGAATATGAACATTCTCTTCATTGTTCTCTGAATTTGGAGCCCTGGAATCAACAGAATTATGAATCTGAACAGTGCTTGTGGTGGCTGAAGTACCATGCCTAGAAGAACCAATTTGCACACCAGGTGTTTGTTCATTGTTCTCAGCACCATTATTCAAAGCATGATCCCCATTTTGCTGCTGCAATTGATCTTCACCGTGATCAACAATTCCAGTGCTGGAACCTAGCTAAGCTCTCAATAGGTCCAGTCCCATTCTCTATGGTGAAATCAATCAAGTCTTTCATGTTGTTCCCAACTTGTGATATTTGTAGGCACCTAACATGTCTCTTAGCGAACCCTACATACTCATCAAGTATTGGAAGTTCCAATTTCTTAGCCAGTTCATGTGTTCTTGCAACCAGGTTATTGCTACATTCTCCAAACACCTCAGCAGAAACATTGTTGTTGTTAATATTATTGGCTACCAAATCACAGAACTTTGAAACAGCATCATCAATCTGATTCACATCAGGAACCAGATAGCTTCTGCAGATGAGCACTTCGTGGCGCTTCGCGCAGAATTCCAAAGAGCGTATTTTGAGGTTAGGGGAGAAGACTATTCGGAGGGAACCTTCGTGGACGACGCGAAACTTGTGGAACAAGCTTTCTCTTGTTACCTTTGGACAGAACAGAACAATGTGGCCAGAAAGGCCTCTGTATTCTCTGGGAATGTCCAAAAAAAGATTCTCTTCCAATAGTCCACTTTCATATTTCATCTTGAAAAGCCTTGGAAGAACCTCGTAACACAGTTCAAAACCATTGCAGGGATTCCTCCTGCATGCCTGGCATGTTCTCATATCACTGAGGAAAAAACTGGCAGGGTTTTTTAGTCTCGGATACAAGGAGAAGCAGAACTTCTTCCTTCCATTCGGAGTGAAAAACTCAGCCACAAAGTTCCTCCAAAAACTAATGTTGTTGTCAGCTAGCCGGCACTGCTGTTGGTGGAAAAATTCTTTCAACCTCTGAGCTGAAACTCCGGATACATAGATTGGAGGGATGTTTCTTTGTGGCGGCGGCGGTGGCAAACCATTTAAGAATTGTTGTGTTGGAAGGTTCAGCATGTTGAGATTTGCAGCAGAAGAAGCTACTTCGTTAGGAGGTTGCATTGACATTGTGTTCTCTTTGTTGCTGATAAAAGAAATAATTTTATGATCAGAACAAGAACAATGAGTTGATTTCAATGATTTGTTTGCAGAGCTCTCAATTAAAAAAAGATGAAATCATGAAATAGTTGATGTAATTTGTAAATTAAACATTGTGTTTAGAACATCTAAAAAGATAAGAAATCATGGGATTGATAAATTTGGTAGCTTCATGGGTCATTACTTTTATCTTTTTTATAAATTTAATTAAATCAAATTTATTTTACATTTTAAAATCATTCTAAAATCAAATATTAGTTACTTAACAAAATCAGATAGTAATTTTGTTTCTCAAATTTCGTGGAATTTGATTCCTTTATTTATTTATTTAAATCCTATCAAAATATTAATAGATTCTTATAGAAATAAATTTACTTTTAAATATAAAATTGATTTAATCTGTTTTCATAATAACATCTCAATCCTCCTCTTCACCCTTTTTATAATTCTAAACATAAAATTTCAAAAGTGAAACCTACTTTTACCCTTCCAAGTAATACGAGATTTATCAATAGACTTTTGATTTTAATGGTTATACGAAAATAAATTAGGTTTAATTTGAGATGACACTTTAGTTTTTACTTTTTTTTGTTTACGTTTGAGAATGGAATAAGATTTATGATTTTTTATGGAATAGAAATCTATATAGTGTTGTTAGCCAGGATTTTTAAAGAAAGAAGAAAAACAGTTTATTTAAATTATATAATTTATTATAGTTTTTTTTTTGGTGTCCTATAATTTATTATAGTTTAAAATGATTAGATTAGATTTAACTCCAAAATTTTGCAGTTTAGATTACATCAATTTGTTTCCTTTTGCAAATAAAATTTTAAGCTTTAAATATTAAAAGATAAAAAAGTAATATGTATAAAAAAAATCAACAACTAAAATCCATGTAAATTAACTTAGATGTCTCTCTTCTTTCGTATTGTTTTTTAATAGTGAGTTTAGGTGGGCCAAGAAGGCTATCAATCTTTTAGTGGACCAAAAAAAAAAAAAATTGAAACACGGTGTTGTTCCGAACGCAGGCAGCAGGTCTGCCTTTGTCCTGGCACCTCAATACCCTAGGACTTTGGTTATAGACCAGTATATTTTAATACTTTATTGGTATTTTAATACAATTTAATATTTTTAATAATTATTAATTTTAATAAATAATATATATTATTTCTCATTTATTTAAAAAATATTGGGTAAGAATGTTAAAAATAAAGGTGGTCCAAACATATTCAAAAGATATTATTATTATTTTTTTAATAAAAAATCAGTTGAATGCAAAAGACACACATCTCACACAAATATTAAATAGATGTTATATTTGAAATATGTCTATTTCTTTTTGTCGAAAATATGTCTAATCTGCAGATACAACATAAAATGCTAGTTTTTATTACGATCATGCTACGTATACACCGACCAAGTTAAACCAAGTAAATTTTGTCCACTCTCACTCCATGCGCACGAACAGAATATTATTACTAGAACGAACAGAAAATTTAAAAACAAACGATCAAATTTTAAAATATGTTCATGTCAACTATAAAAATATGTTTGTTGTACATATAAATTTCTGTTCATTTTTAGTGAATAATAACAACTTAGTTGGACTTGATTGCAAAAAATAGATGTGCGTTTAGAATTAATTATTGTGTCTATTATAAGGAAGTACACAAAATTATGATAGACTTAAAGTTTAGAGTTTATTTTTCTGTGCGTGCAAATGTATATTCTTATCAAAATAAGTTAAAAAAAAATAGAAAGAAAAAAATAAGAGAAAGAATTCAATAATCTAAAAGGGTCAGTTTTTAATTAATACACCAACTTTTTTAAAAAAAAATTATTAAATACCATTCATTTCTTCTTCTACAGGGACGACCCAAGTAGTGCAGCACTTGCCATAGCCCTAGTAAACTTATTAAATTTTGTTAGAATATTTTGTTTGAATTCTCTATTGTTTTTTAGTTCTATTTTAAATATGTTTCACATTTTCTGTTATTATATTCTTTCTCTAAATATTTATTTATCGAAATCTATCTCAAATAAATAGCAATATTCAAAATCTTTTACTCTTTAATCATATTTTCACACTGTTATTGGTCAATAAATGATATTCAATAATTCTCTTTTAATTTTCTAATCTCATTTGATTAAGTGCAATTTTACAAAACTTCATTATTTTTCAATTTTATTCTCGAACCTGTTGAGTCTTCGGCTCCCCATATACTCTATAATACCTAATTTCATATTTTCATAGTTTTTTTCAATTACAAATTTCAATTCAAGTATTTAACAAATAATTTAGACATTAATATACTTTTTATTCTCTTAATGACTTCATATATTTTATTTTATTCTCAATTCATTAATCCTTATTTTTTTTATCTTCAATTATATTTCAAACATAAATATTAGTATAACGAATTTGTCATAATTATTATTTATGTGACTATATTATATATATATATATATATATATATATCTTCTGTTAGACTATTGATAAAGTTATTTATATGCTACTCATATAAATTTTTATGGTAATATATATTATTTAACAATAATATTACATATACACACGTTGATATATTCATCCCAACAAAACAACTTTTACTTTTTTGTTATGATTCAAATTTTATGTTTTAGACTTCATTATTTTTATGTTTGACGTGTGAGCTTATTAGGTGTAAAAACAAATAGATTGATGGATAGATGTGTATGCATATAATATTACTCTATTATTTTTGCCCCAACAACATAAATTTTTCTAGGTCTGTCATGGCTTCAACATTATTTATTCAAATATCATCATTTTTATCAAGGTGACGTTTTAATTTGAAAATATAGTATTTTATTAAAAAAATATTTAGAAATGATGAAAAAAAAAAGACATCAATGCACTTACTGGAATATCTTTTGACTCTTCATGGAGATTTTTTCTGATACCTGAAAATTACTTTGTTTAGAAGATTGCCTGAAGAAGCTCCGTTCTTAAAATCACTGATAATGGATGATGCAGAAGCTTTTGATTATTGATTTGCTCAAGTCATGTTGCTATCAATGTGACAAGTGGTGCCTCACTGTTGCAATTTGGTTGCAATAGTTTTATTGATTGATATACTAATTAAACAATTTAAGCAATTTGGTTGCAATGGTTTTATTGAGAACTTTTATTGAATAAAAATTTGTTAGGAAGGAAGTGTCCAATTTAAAATTTTTTGGGAATCAATTTTGGTATTCTCTCAAAAAAAATATCTCCTTAGAACTTACATACATGACATTTACATATAGAAGAAAACAATTTGATATAAATCTAAAGAAAAAAATAGATATTTTCTGTACGAAACAAAATTTTGATTTGTGGTCTAGTTTAAAAATTCTAGAAAACTGTGAACTAGACACTTTTAAAATTCAAACTCAAAATATACTGTTAAAAATTTTAGTTTACTTTCAATTTTGTCACCCAAACAAAATCATTTTGACATAGTAAACAATGATAAAAATGTAATTAGCGCTTTAGCGGTATCTTGATCCAACACAAAGCAACTGAATTTAAATTCTATATAGATATAATCATCATATTTAAAGAAAGAGAATAATAGCCTTTGAAATTGTTAATTTAGAGACAGCTTTATAACTTTCAATTTCATTTTAACGTATAAATATCTATAAGAAAAAATATCTAGAAAAAAAATTTAGTCCAAAGTAACCCAAAGATGTTATGATTAAATTGTATATTACACTTCTTCAAGCATTGATAATATTTTGAAAAACACATAAACTTTTGCTTTTTAATTAACACCAAAATCTTTTAAATACATGAGTGATTTACTATACTAAAAGAAGGATAATGAAGAGATTGCTTACCTTCTTATTATTTTGATAAAGTCTTTATTCTTTTAAAGGAGTCTGATTCTCAAACCTAAAAGATATCTTTTCAGATATGATATATACGAATAACAGAATAACAATTTAACATATGACTAAAAAATGGAGTTTTTGCAAAAAGTCTAACCTTATTTAAGTAGATGTTTGCCTACACAATTAAATTTTATCATCTTGTAGCATGATCTGAAAAAACCAAAAATCTATTAGGGAAAACGTTATTGATTTTTTTTGTATTGAGAAAAACGTTATTGATGAAACTAGAATTTAGAACCATTTTGACATTTGAAGAAAATTATTTAGAATATAGTAAATTGGGGGTAGTATGGAATCCGTAGTAGGCGAGAAAGTAACCCGTTTGGTCGAACATGCTGGTAATCAACGTTTACCTCTTATTCTAATATGTGCGTCCGGAGGAGCACGTATGCAAGAAGGAAGTCTGAGCTCGATACAAATAGCTAAAATATGTTCTGTTTTATATGAGTATCAAAAAAATAAAAGGTTATTCTATGTAAAAATATAATACCTGCATCCGTATCCAACACAAAGCAGGTGGAGTTAAATTTTATATAACTAATCAGATACTTGAAGAAGAATAGTCTTCCTTTTTTCAGCAAAACATAGACACTATATAACTTTATTGCACTAGAAAAAAGATAGTAAAAAACATACTATGGAACCCCATTTGCAGTGTATTATATCTGGTAAAGAATTTATATTTATTCTAGGTTTTTAGTAAAAATGGAATAATTATGTTCGGCAGGAACAAAAAGAACCTGATCTATTTTATTTTATATCCAATAAATAATAAATTTTCAATTCAGATGTAGAATTTTAAACTTTCAATCTCATTTTAAATTATAAAATAGAATAAGTTGACCTAACATAAAGTAATTGAAGTTAAATTTTATATAACTATAATCATCATACTTGAAGGAAAAGAATAGCCCTTAAAATTTTCACCATAGAGTGTAGAGTCTGGATTTTAAACTTTGAATCTCAATTTAACGTATAAATATATAGAATTGCGTGGAAACAATAAAACATTATTCTAAAATAGTCTAAATAACCCAGCCTCATTACCCTTTTGTTCATTGATTACTGCTTAAATATGGAATCATACATGTTAAGTTAAATAAAATAATGTGAATTGTTTTCTCCGTCATATAATAGTATTACCACCTAAAAAATAACTCATAAAAAATACTTTTAGATTTCTTTATATTTGTTTTGTAAAACTATATTAAATTTCTTTTAATCATACTTATTGTTAACAAACCATCAAATGTCTATACCAAAATTGGGTACATAGTTTCTTAACCAATCCCACCAACCCAAAATTAATAGAAGGAAATACATGACATGATAATGTATTTATTTTCTTTTTTTTTTGGTCATAATGTATTTATTTTCTTTTTTTTGGTCATGATAAATTTATTTTCTTATAACTGACTTTCTAATTTCTGGCCAACTATGAAAATGAAAACGAATTAATACATTGAACAACTCTTAATTGGAAACAAATGCAACTAAAAAAATACTATTAAGTTATTTGTTGAATTACAATTATAGAGGAAAGAGAAGATTTCTTTAAAAATAAAATTGCTTTAATTATGCAAACAATCATTGACCAAATTAAATTCTATGTATTAATACATATTAAATTACATAATTTTTTCAATTAAATAATCAATGATATAATAATTAAATATGTTATTATAAAATAATCATACTTGTTCGGTTCAAGCAATGACTTTGTAAACTGTTATCCGGTCAAATCATCCCAAAATTTTTATTTTCAGTGGAAAACTTAGTTTAGCCAGTAAAATCATTTATCAAACCGTTGATAGTATCTCAGCTCACTAACTCTCAAGACCTTGCGTCAATTTATTAAGACTGTAACACCCTCATTCTACCTTCTGTAACATTTTGATTTACGGCGTGTCGCGATACTACCTACGATCAAAATCATTTATCATAACCTAATTTACTACTTATTTAGCTAATTTAATTACATATAAGTCTGTCTAAATAAAGCGTAACCGTTATATGTGCGTCGCTATAAACTTGTACATTTCTTCTTACTACTAAAAGAACGGAAGACAATGGTGAATAGTCACAATTCAAAATATATTATAACTAGGGGTGAGCATGGGTATGGGTAGTCCAATTATCCGATTAAAACACACCAATCCGATTATATCAGTTCCATTTCTAATGGGTAATCAAGTATAATGGCATCAGATCCAAATAAACCAGACCTTAATCGGTTCGGGTATGTTGATTTTGATGTCACGATACTCAAACCAACCCGATTATCCAATTATATTTATATTAATTAAAAAAAATAATAACATATAATAATAGATATACAAATTTATTCTTCCTAACTCAAATTATTATATTTATAGTCACAAAAAATTTATTATATTTGTTAAAGTATAAATTAGATATTACCTTTTATTAGTTTTTTATTATTATTTATTATTGAGATAAACACTTTTTTATATTTTTATATATATATATTTTTAAATTTTATTCTTAATCGAGTATCCAATTACCCAAATTAATCCAACCCGGATTTAATTGGTTAGGTTTGGTCCGGATTCACTTGCTAAAAATTTCAAATCCAAATCAATCCAAACCAATTAAAATTTAATCGGTTCAGTTCCTATTTTCTCCCAACCCGAACCAATCCAACTCGTGCTCACCCCTAATTATAACATATTATCGTTACTACATCCCACAACTCCATAATACAACAACACCTAACATATGAATGCTGGCCCCACCAAATAGAGATCTCCCAAACTGAGCTTTGGGATCTAGGCAAAACAAAAGAAAATGTGACAACCTAATCCTCTTGTGTACTAACAATTAGAAGACATTCTCTTCTTGAGTTGCCATTCAATCCTTCTCTTTTTCTTCTAAGTACTGACTAAGTCAGCTGGCACTAGGATCACAAAACACGTATCGCTCCCCACACATCCTTCTCTACTTGTGACATACCTATAACCAACTGATGGTAGACCCCTTATCTACAAGGTGTACATCGGGATGAGGCCCATCCCATGACTTTCACCACTGACAACGCCATGATAGAGAACTTCTACAGATGGTCGAGATGAGAAAGATCTACTTTGAAGAGGGTGACGAGAAATTATATCATAGGGATGGTCGCACTGTGACTTGGCGGTTCCTAACTACTCATTGGAGCTTAATATCTCCATCTTCGTGGTCCTTCCACTGTGTAATATGTTTGATCGCTACTTCGCCATCCGTCTATGTGTGGCCTAAAACAAAAAAAAAAACGAAGGGTGAGAACCTAGCTTTCCCAATCGACACGTAAATAATGGTCAACTACCCTATCATAGGACTTACGTCAATTAGGGGAAACATTTCATATTTCCACATTTATACTACTTAGAACAAAAGAAAATAAAACACACAAGAAAACAAAAGATAATCACACAATCAAACAACCAAACTAAGGCTAAAAAAAAACAAGTAAGATGCACAAACAATTCATGATGCATGCCTAAATTTCCTAGCGTAGGATGTGGCTCACGGGTCTGTTGTCTTCCCGCAACCAACGATTACTCGGAATAAATCCCAAACATTGTTCCTCACGACGGAATGTCGTAGCACGCAACACTAAATCGACCCGTACCGCCCTTTTGGGTACTTTTCGCACTTTCCTCGCGAATCTTGAAAAGTTGGTGAGGATCTTGTCACCCTAGCATCCGTTTCCGGAGCTATCGTGAAAGAAGTCGCATCGCTCGTAAGTCACGAATGGTCATGCATAGGGGAGCTACCCCTTCGTTCTATGCCACTACACACCATTATCAAATTACCAATATCTCATTCGGTTCAAAGAACCGTTTTGGCCGAAAAGCTAAACCTAACTGAAGGTCGGAGTACACCGAACCACTCATAACTTAATAAACTAACCGATGGAATTAGAGTCGAGTCCGATGTAACCATACCTCGCTCTAATATACTAATTCATAACAAAGGAACAAGTTTGGTCTTATCCCAAACCCGTTCCCAAAGAATGAACCCAGTCCGAGTAATTCGTCCCATACCGGCTAATTCGTCCGGTCTTAACTTTCATATTTATGCAAAAAGCTCCATTACAATTCAAGTAGGGACAACCTAAGTACTGCAGTACTTGCCCTAGTAAACTTATCAAATTTTGTTAGAATATTTTGTTTGAATTCTCTATTATTATTTTTTATTTCTATTTTAAATATTTTTCACATCATTTGTTATTATATTCTTTCTCTAAATATTTATTTATCGAAATCAATCTCAAATAAATAGCAAGATTTAAAATCTTTTACTCCTTAATCATACTTGTTGAGCCTTTGGCTCCCCATATACTCTATAATACCTAATTTCAATTTAAGTATTTAAGTCTTGGGAGCCAACATTAGGGAGCCCATAGGGAGTCAATATCAATTTTCTTTTTTTTCTCTTTCCTCCTTTACCACCTATTATTTCCCTAATTACACCTCATGGGCTCCCTAGCATTACTCTTTAATAAATAATTTAGACATTAATATACCTTTTATTCTCTTAATGACTGCATATATTTTGTTTTATTCTCAATTCAATCCCTACAAAGAATAGATTTATATTTTATGAAAAACAAATCATATATCTTCTTCCAATCTCAAATGTAAACAAAAATAGTAAAAACTAAAGTGTTAAGTAACTAATATTTGATTTTATCATTAGATTTAAAAAACTAACAAAATTACACATTAATAAAATTTAAATTTAGAATGATTTTAAAATGTAAAATAATTTGATTTTAATTAAATTTATAATAAAGATAAAAAGTAATGCCCCTAAACGCATTCCGAACACAATTTTAATTTACAAATTACATCAACTATTTAATCTTTTTCTAATTGAAAGCTTTGTCACAATTTCACAAACAAATCTACCCATCGTTCTTGTTCTGATCATAAAATTCTTTCTTTTATCAGCAGCAAAGAAAACACAATTTCAATGCAACCTAATAAAAAAGTACCTTTTTACCCTGCAAACCTCAACATGTTGAACCTCTTCCAGCGCAACAATTGTTGATTGGTTTGCCTCCACCACCACCACAAAGAAACATTCCTTCAATCTATGTATCCGAAGTTTCTGCTAAGAGGTTGAAAGAATTTGTCCACGTAGTGCCGGACAGCCGATAACAACATTAGTTTTTGGACAACAACGTAGACTACCACCATATGTTTCCCTTGTTATTCAAGGTAGGGGTATATATGTACGAAAAAAAGGTTGGAGTACATATGTCTTTTTTTTATTTTTTTATGCAGTAAGTATGCCATTATGACTTGAAGTTAGAGAACACATTGCTAATGATAGTCGTGTATACAAGTCTTATGCTTAGTATGTTGTAAGGGTGTATGTAATAATAATGTGGTGGTGAGTGTGGAAGTAGTGTTACTCAATTAGTGAATTTGAATATGAGAATGAGGCTGCTTGAGAATTTAAGAATGGACAATATATAGGTGTTGATCACAAGTGAAGGGAGTGTAAGAATTGGGTGATCCATAATATAATCCTTCATGATTCCATGCAATAATGGATGGATATAAACAAATTGCCAATGATCAGGGGATCCAGGCCTTGAATCAAATTGACATGAATAAGAAGGTTAGGAGGTTAGGTGATGTGGTCATGTAATTCTGAATTTTTATTTTGTGTGTGCTTGGTGTATTTTTGTTGACATATCTCACCATTTTGGTTTTTTTGTATTTGATGGTTTGTGTTCTATTTTTATGGCAATGTCGTATAGAATAGGATATTTAGCCTTGAACTCCTTCCTCGTTTCGGGTCGAGTTTTGTTTTGAATTATTAAAAAAAGAAAAAAAACCAATATCACTTCGCCTTTAGTAGTGATGATAAGTTGATAATTGTGATATTTGTTAGAGAAGATTGCACACTAAATTTCTTTATTTGTTATTTTTCAAACTAGCTTTATGTGTAATCATACCTTATATATGTAGTAAGTCACAAAAAAAAAAAAAGACAAAACAAAACTATATGTAGTAATCTCTTACCTCTAAGCTACAAAATTATGCAGCAAAAATAAAGAGTAAATTCGTTAGGATTTAGGGCGCCAAGATACATTAAAGCATGCTTTAGGAAAATTACTATTTTGTGCTTTTATTTGTCGTTAATAGTTATTTTTGTGAATTTAAATATACTATAATATTCTTTAGGAAAATTATCAAATCTTCCACTTATCAAAATGGAACATGAAATTCCTTATAAGAATAGGTAATCAGTCTAAATTTGTTGTGTAGTGAATAATAAAAGGTCTTAGTTATGTTAATCTTGATTTTTCAAGCAAATTTTCAGAAAAGCCCAACTTGAAAACATCATCATTAATTCCAAAAATTGTTTTCATAATAAATACTCCATGAATATAGCCATCTTATCTCAAAAACCTTTTTGAGAAAAAAAATTTAATAATTTAAATTCTGAAAAATTATCATGTTAGGAAAAATTCTGAAAAATGATAATGTCATTTATTTATTTTTTTATATAAGTCATTTATCTTCTAAAATTATCCCATTCAGTGGCGTAGCCACATTATGGGGAAGGGGGCAATGGCCCCCAAAGTTAATTTTTTATTTTTAATAAACAAATTATTTCTTTAGTTTTGGCCCCTAAAATTAATTATTTTTTAATTTTAGCCCCTTCCAAATTTTATGTTTTGGCCCCTATTTTTTTTAAAAAAATAATTTTATAACATATTTTTTTTAATAATTAATTTTATAGCATATTTATATTTATAATTAAGAATTCAAAAAAAGAGTAATATCTTTTTAATTTTAACTTCTTTCTTTCCTTCACAATTTTGTGTATTCTTTTTCAAAAAATTTATATTTTTGATATTATTATTCTATTTTAGATCATCTTGTTATGTTATTTACTAATAAAATTTATGTCTTTTATTAAAAATAAATAAAAATAATTCAAATCAAAATAAAAACTATTTAATGATAATGTTTTCATATAATTTTATATATAATTTTTTTCTTTCAAAATGTCTTATCCTTAATTTTATTAAATATTATATATATATATATATATATATATATATATATAAATATAAAAATGATTTCAAATACACTCAGTAATAAATATATTATAACACCACAAAAAAATTAATAAACATATATAATTAAAAATATATGACAAAATTATCGATCACTAAATTTTTTTAAAAAAAAAAAATTACCCTCCTAAAAAAAGGGTCTAGCTTCACCCCTGATCCCAATTCTTTTTTAGAATACAACCAATCAATTAATTTACCTGTCAAAATTATAAAATAGTTTTCATTAGATCAAAACTATTTTCCTTTAATAATTTTCAAGAGAACAAAAAAGTCATTAGTGATTACTATTAATGCATATTTTTTAATTGTTTCTCTAATGTCATAAAAACCCAGTAAGTTAAATAAATTTGTATTAGTAAATTTAAAATTACAAATAAGTTAGATAAAAGTTGTTGTCAATAATTATTGATATCGTAAAAATATCTTTTTAATTTTTAATTTAACAAATTATTTCCACTTCAAAATATATATATCAAACTATAAATTCCCAAAACTCTTATATAGGCTTGTAAAAATAATTTGTTTAATTATATTATAACCTAAAATTTTAAAATCAAAAAGACTAAAACACTTATTTTAATTCATTATGAATCTAAAATGTTAAATATAACATTAATTTTAAAATGGTTATAAAGAAGTATGATAGTCTTCCGACATTAAAATTTAAAATTATAATTTTAAACTGAAATTAAACCGTATTAGTTCTAAAAGGTTATTATTGTCATAGAAATTTTTATTTTTTTATAATGAATAAAAATATTATTTTATTTTTTATATCAATAAATTTAATTTCCAATACAATAAAAATCTTATTCATTAAATGGAGTAGCGTTGCGTAAGCATAAGAATTTTTTTTTTAGTAATTAGCCATTAATTTTAAAAATGTTGGTCAAAATATGAATTTAAATGGGAAAATTAGTGTAAAAAACTGTCAGGATGATTTAATTATTAAAAAGGACCTATTATACTAAAAATTATTAAAAAATATTATTTATGTAATATTTAAGAAGAAAGACCAAATTTTTTTTTGTGGATAAACAAATATACCCTTAAATTTTTATTCATTTATTTACTTTTTGTAAATCTAATTCTTCTCTAATTATCTATTCTACTCAAATCCTTATTATTACCTATTCATATTTCATAATAATTTGTTGCTAGAGGCCTCAATTCTCCATTAGTAAGTCTTCTAATCCATACTTCCTACTCTCTAAGATTATTATTAACATTGATCGATATAAGCTGTATTATAACTTTTTTTTTTTTTTCGATAAATTACGATGTCACAAAAATTTCCAAAAATGGAATGTGAGAGTCATCTTGATGAATGAAAAGAAGATGCTGCTGCGCATTCATCTGCAACAAAACTCAAAAAAGCAAACAAAAAACAACAAAACTTACCCAGAAAAAATTATATCATCCTCATAAACATAACCATTCAAATATAAACAGATAATCTTTAAATCAGTTTAAATCCAAAATTGAATTTAAAATTAAAAATCTAATTAAAATATAACTTACCCTGACTCACCTACAGCGAGGACTAGGAGGACCGGAGATCTGACGGCAAGGACATCTGCCGGATCAAACCAGATCTAAGGGAATCCATGGTTACCGGCCTCAGATCTGTAGTTGGGATAACAAATCTTCGGACCATGGCTTGGAAAAAGAAAATCACAGCTGGAGCACGAGTTGCTGGTCGCGACAGAACACGAAGAGGGGCGGCAATGCAGATCAGTAGTGACTACGACTCGAGGAGGCGGAGGCGCGAAGCAGAGTAGCAGATCTAACCCCGCAAGACATGTGGATTTGTTGAGAAGGATAAAAAAGATGGGATCTTTTACCTCTATGAACAACGATCTGGTGTAGTCGAGTCACTGCCTCTCCATCTGACCCACATCCATGGCTTCCAACATCACCAGGCTTGACCACACCATCGGAGCACACAGATCACAGTACACAGATCTGGATCTGGCAACATCGGCGAAGAAGAGACCAAAATGAGACAAAGAGAAGGCTCTACTGCTGGACATTCCGTGGTAGAGGAAAAGAAGGATGGTTTCGCCGGCAGTGACGTGAAGGGCAGAGATGGGCGTTGGAGGGAAGAGCGGTTTCGCCGGCAAGAAAGAACAGAGGCGGGAACACTGTGATGGTGAGGCCCGCAGTGTCGTCGGCGCCATCTTTCACGGTTGTGTTGTTGTTCTGTGTGAAAGAGAGAGAGAGAGTTATAACTTTGTTCTTATCCATGCAATGTTTATTAATTCCAAGTATATATGACTGATTGGAAAGATGGTTCTGTGGCTCTAGTTTTCCCTTAATTTTTTGTCTATTCCATGTCATTCACTCTTATTAACATTGAAATATTTGTCTATTCCATCCATGGTTTTTAATTTTCGTCATGTCGCTCTTTCAATTCATGAGTCTTAGTATTGCCTAACCTCCATCTCTTTCAATGCATGAGTCCTAGTATTGTCTCACCTCCATCTTGAATAACTGCTTCTCATCTAATACTTGTACAAGAGTGTTTAACCATGACACACTCATCTTAAATGCTCAACAACTAAAATAAAAGCCTAACTTATGATTAGCCTAATAATTACTTGAATTCAAACATGTTGAGATGATGAGACATTCTCAAGATGCTCATGCTAGCATTAGTCAAGTTATAGATTGTTATTCTAGTCTAACATGCAGCTTATTTTATGCAGGTCTTATATTCTCTGTGGTTGGTTTCTTTTATTGAAAAAAAAAATGTTTTTTATTGATCAAATGGAGGAAACAAACATCATTGATTTTAGCTTGATCTATGCATATTATTTATGCAAATTAAAACTGCACTTATATTATGTACTTCTATTATACAATAGTATGTTTAGTTTTAATTTTATTATACAATATATTTCATTATGCACTAAATTATGCAATTCAACAATTGAATGTAAAATTCTGCTCTTAATTATGCAATTCTATTATTAAACCCAAAATTCAGCTATCAGTACTGCAATTTTGCTCTTAAAATTTACTATTTACATAATCATTACATGTTAAAGATACAACAATTGTGTATTAACTAAAACTAGACCACTCTAATGGTCTATGCTACTATTCCTTATAATTCATTGTAAAAGACACAAGAATCTTCAAAGATACTACAATTTTCTCTTATCTACTTGTACCTTATTTATTGTCTTCACAAGAATTCTCATTAAGTATTCAACATTGCAAGTAATAGCAAGTTAGTGAGCTGTGATTGCACTATACTAGTTATGTTTCCAAGCTCATTTCACTGTCATACCATCCAAAAGTTGCAAGTGGTTGATTACTACAAAAGAAATGAGCAAAACAATTATCATGTGCCAAAGGAGTTTCGAACAAAAGAATAATAATTGCAGTATAAGTAATACACTAATGCAATTCAAAACAACAACAAAAAGCAATTTAAGAAAACAAAGTGAGAAAATTAAAACTACATAGTGCAAACCCAAATGGGGAAAAAAGGATTGTATTTCTAATATGCATAAAAAAAACAAAAAATTATCGTTGGAGGTACCTAGTAAACTAATTTTTTCACAAGATTCATGTCACTAAGCACCTAAAGTAACACCTGACTTTGAGCTTTCAAGACTCACCAAAAAAAAAGATAACATGAGATGTACTTAAGCTTTAAGTGATACAATTAATGGCCTCAATCAGAAAAGTCACAATTGACCAGCATAATTTTCAAATAATTAAATTCAATACTATGAATCACCCAAAAATCAATAGCTCAACTGCAACAAACATCTTACAACAGGGTTCCAACGAAGGCAGAAGATGGCGTGAAGCAAAACCTAGGCATGGCAGAGGTAATGGCGTGCAGGAGAAGGTGAAGATGGGAACGATGCTAATAGAAAGAGAAGAATGGTTAACGTACGATAGTGGAGATTGGGAAGGCCAAAAGAAAATTGAGGGAATGGGAGAAGGGAGTCAAAAGAATTGGATACTTATGTCATTTTAATTTTTATTCTTGATCCTTCCCTTTAAATTTTATAAAATTTAATCCTTTTTAATAATGTTGATGTTAAAGGTCCTTTTTAATAATTAAACGTACGTAATGGTCCTTTAGAATAATTTTTCCAATTTAAATTTGATGTATTATTAGTGTAAAAATATTTTACACGTATATTCAATTACGTAATGTTACATTATAAAGAATAACGTCATTTTCTATTGACTTCATAACTAGTTACTAATTCTACTTTCTAACCTAATTCTAAATTAAATTCAAATTCTCATTAAACTAATCCTAGATGAAATTACAATTTTACTAACTTCACTTTCAAACTCTGCAGAATTGATCTTTGGGTTTGGACTTGGTTAAATCATGATTAAATCTTGATATAACATGGGCCAAAGACTTAGGGAGGCATGGTGCTTGATTATGGTGCTGCCAAGGAGGGATCATGCCTAGGCGTGGGTTAGGAAGCTTGGTTCCATGCCTAGGCGTGGATGGTTTGATGATGTTGGTGGTACGGTTGCCAAGCGTAGGCGTGGCCTATGCTAACTAGGCTTGGTTCTCTAGTATGAACTTGCTTCATCCTTAAGGTTTTTCAATTTTTTCTTTTTTATTCTTCAAGTTTCTTCGATTCCTATTATATTTAATCCTCACTTTCCTACAAATAATTAACATAATACTTTAAAGTGTATTTGATTAAAATATTAATGAATTTACTTGAGTATTAAGCTAATATTTACTAAATTTTATAAGAAACCAATGACAAAAACTATTAATAAAGATACACATGCATGCATTACTATGTTAAATTACAATACAAAGCTCGTGCGATTTAGTACTAATAAACATGCAAATAAAAGATTATTAATGTAAAATCCCAAATTTGAAATTTTAATAATTTAATTCTAATACCTGATAACTAATAGATTAATTAAGTAAAATATTAAATAAGATGTGAGCCCTAAAGTTAAACAATTAGTAATGTGGCCTATTTTGGAGCCCAAAGAAAACGAAGAAAATGTAACCCTAATTCTCCTCTCATTCCGCTCTCACACATAAAGAAAACAAAAATCAGCATAAAGAGGAGGAGAGAAAAAAAACTCCTCTCTTTCTCACCCCAATCTTCTTTTCTTCATAGAAAAGATTATGCACCTGGTGGAAAACATAGACTTAGTGAAGGGTAAAATGGTCCAAAAAGTTATTTTAAATACAAATGATGCTTTTGTGGCAATTTTAATAAAAAAAAATTATGACTAATTTGATTTTTATCCAAAATCTTTATGACAAAAACAATATCAATAATTCTATTTGTACATCAAAATCAGCCACCAAATCAGTCACTAGTGTATAACACACATTAAAATACAAAATACATGTGTAGTTTAATTCATTTTTAGTATGTATTTAGTATTTCAATGCGTATTATACACTAGTGGCTGATTTTGGTGTACACCTATCATTGCTCAAAGAATATTTATCCCTACGTATAACCATGCAAAATTTTAAATAAAAAAAAAACTTTGAAAAATTCCTCATATGATAAATTGACGAAAATGCTTAACCAACAAGCACTTAACCAGCTGCTAGTAGTCATAAAAGATGAATTTTAACATTGCTAATGCTTCAAAACTTCTTATTTATTAGCTAATAACATAGAACCTCGAGTTTTTGACATAAAACAAAGAGAGATCAGATAACACCTTCAGATACACCAACATATATATATTAAAAAAAAAAAAAACCATTATTCCAAGACATGTTCTCATAGAAAATTAAAGTTGACAATAATAATAATTAATTTTATTTTCCCAACAAAGTGAGAAGCAGCCTCTTATAGTCTCCAGAGATCTCTTTTGAAATTGCATCTTCAAGGTGAACACTGTTCTTCTTGTAATAGAGATCTTTGATGTGTTTAAGATCCTTCTCAGCTCTTGTCACAAACACACGAGTGATTCCATCTTCATCACTTCCAATCCTCTTTATAGCGTTACGCAGTACCTATACACATACAAAATTATTGAAAATCATGCCACTCTCAAATATATAGTTATAACAGTAAATACTCAAATTATAGTCTTCCAACAATTTTTTATTGGAGTCGAACGGCTTTGGGAACTTATGTATCCAACAGGTATAAAAATTTAGATCAAAAGAGACAAAAATACTTATATATGTCCAATGATGAGAGTAATTCTCGAGAAGTTACAGAGAATGAAAATTTATTGGAACTAATAAAGTGTTGGATTTAAAATTTTAAATATGGAAATCAATTTCGGTGTTTATTCCTTAACAAATTAAATAAATTAGAGTTCATCGAAATTTACGCTCGCGAACTTTAGGTTGTGTGTATTTTAGTTCCTAAACTTTCAAACTAGATAATAAGCATGTTAAGTTGTTAAAGAAAAAAACATGCACATAATAAGTATGGTTTACTTATTTAATTTTAAGTATAAAAAATGCAAAATTGAAAAAAATAAACAATTTTACCTGAAAAAAGATCCAAACAATTAATTTTAACGTTTGTAAAATGCAGCTGGCAAAAAGGTACATGTTCAACTTTTAATAATAAAGGCACCATTGCTAGCAGTAAGATTTTGGATTGGAAATAATTTAGGAAATTAGAGAGAACTTCAGGGAAAAAAAAAAGAGAATCCCCAATTAAGAGTCAAAGAAAAAAATTAATTTATATTTCACATATGAGTAATGTTAGGGAGCCAACGTTATGGAGCCCATAGGAAATCTATGAGTGTAATTAGGGAAATAATGGGTGGTAAAAGAGGAGAGAGAAAAGAAGAAAAAAGCATATTGGTCACCTATTGGCTAACAAATTATGAGCTCTCTAAACTTTCTCTTGACGTAGTGATTATAGATGTATTTAATATATCTATTTATGGTCACCAATGGGCCACTTTCCTTTTTTTGTTGACTTTTTCTAATATCACAATATGAATAAAATAGAACAAAATTTTTCATCATGAACATTAATACACATTATTGCACAAAGAAAATTAAAGTAGTGATAAGTGATTACCTTTTCACAATACTTCTTGTGATCATAGAAGCAACGGATAGCTACATGCACTGCCTTATGGAACTCATCAGATGATTCATCCAACAATTTCTACAAATTTATAAAAACACCAACAATTAATTAAATAAGATATATACTTTAATTTTTCATAAAGCATTTTCCCTCTTTTTTTTTTTTTCTCTTTGTTCTGTATATAAATTTGTTTCAAACTTTGGTACGTACATATATATACCTTGCTAATGGAAGTGCCATGTTCATCTCTGTAACGGTTGAAAGTTGCAACAAGTTGGGTCATGCTCCTTGTGGTAAGGATCCTAATAACTTCTTTATGGTTACCCTTTTTCTCTTTCACAAATTCATGAAGAATATCAGCTTCAGTTTTTGCCAATCTTTCATTGATCTCATCACCACCATACCTATATGAGCTCACCAGTCCAACCAAAAGCTGCACTAAATAAAACCATAAACTAGCTCAGTCCATGAAATAATTGTTCCCATGAATATAATTAATTAAAAAATGATATATTATTATTTTAATTATAACTATTTTTTCAAAAAAATTATTCTTGTATAATTGTTATTCCCAAAATTTGTTTTTTATTTTAAAAAGTATCGTGTTTTATTGATAGGGAATAAAATATTTTCATGATATTGGAGTAAGAACTGTTGAATAAAAATATGAAAATACTTGTCCTAAAAAAATATATTAAGATACCATCCACTAATATTAATAAATAATTTTATTTAATTTGATATACTTTCAGTGTAAAACAATCTTATACGTATATCTAATCGCATAACGCCACATAAACAAAAGTATTACATTAACCACGTGAATGATCATTTTAAAATGATGAATGTGATTGCATGATTGTGTAATATCTTATTACATCAAAACTAAAATCTAAATTACGTGTATATGTATATGAATTTAATTTCCATACATTGCTAGTATATAAAAATTTTATATAGACAATCAATTCGTGTATTGTCATATTAACAAAAATAATCAATTTTTAAATTTATTATTTAAAAAGTTATCTAATATATTAATATAATTAGATGATTTAATAAAGCTTTTTATACTGTGAGTGCATAATATATAAAATAATTAGATTGAATAAATTAACAACTTGGTAAAAACTCATATACAATTAAGATAATGTGAAATTGATAGTCTACAATTATCAAATAATAATTTAATCGAACATGTCAAACATCTAATTATTCTTAACACATAATTTCACATAAAGTTAATTGTACGTGAATATCTACTTAATAACTTGCGTGGCGAAGATAGCCATTGCAGTGAGAAGCAACATCTTCTTCCAATGAACGTTTGTAGCGGTTGTGATAAGCACGCCTCACAGCCAAAAGCTCTTGAGGTCGAAGAACACAACCAATCTCAACGATCACATGAAAATCTTTGTTACAATTCTTCATTGCTACATTTGCCAACAAACAATAACGTTCCTCTGGTTCTAATATCCACCGGTACATTGCTTTCTGTTTTGTTCAATCATCAATTATTCAAGTGTAACAAAAAAAAGTCATCAATTTTTGTATCTAAGGTGAATTAATGATAAGGTATACAATTATTGTTGTTGGATTTAGTTTATGTTATTATGTCAGAAAAAATATTTAATTTTTCAATATTATTAATATTATTCAACAACAATAAAAAACACAAATAATACAATTTAATTTGGTCTTCAGTAACGCCATTAATATTATAATATTAAAAATATTATACTAACAATAGAAAAAATTCGGCATATAGCAGCTGTTTTATAAAACCTCTACTAAATGACTACTTCTGGCAGCGATTTCTTTAATAGAGATTGCAATGTTGCTGGATAATTAGCACGGTTGATTTTGAAACCGTCACAAAATGAAACCAAAGAAAAAAACACAGCTTACCAGCAATTTATAACCGCTGCAAAATGAAAAACTTGTTTCGCGATAGTTATTTTGACGGTTGAAATAATTCACCTAAAACGATTCTCGACACAATTATACTTACGAACTACTGTTATTTATCACTTTTCTTGTAGTGTTTGTACAATATTTTTTTATGATAATTAGTATTCTCGTTAAAAAAAGTATTCTCATAAAAAAATTCAAAATTTCCTTTCTAAAAACATCTGTTTGTATTTATTAGTTTTAATTATTTTTTTCTTTTGTCAATACTATTATGTATATTGTCTTAGATAATAGCCATAGGGGCTGTCTCTCATAAATAGATCATCAGAGTACAATTTTTCTTTATGAATAAAAAAAAATCACTCTTTTCATTAATATTCAGAATCAGATCAACACCCAATAACCCTTAATTAGTCATTGTTAAAGAACATGATGTTATATACCTCAAAGTGACCAGAGAGCTCAGATTCAAGGCGTTTGATGAGATCCTCATTGTAAAGTTCTTCATATGCTTTTCTTATTTGCTGCCTTTGAGAACCATTTCTTCTACGCAAAATCGCTATAACTGCCTCCTCATCAGTTCCCCATCCTACAATAAATATTTTAAATTTTTTTTTATCTAATTTCAACAATATAATACAATAATATTAATCACTGAAAATTCTATATATTAGGGATTTTTTAGATGAAGAATTTATTTCAAAAGAAAAAAAAAATCTTTAGGAGGCTGAATAATAATCTAACCTTTAACAGCTTTCCTGAGAGCTTCAGCATCTTCTTGAGGAGAGTGATGATGAGGAGCAATGAGGGTGGCCATGGTTTGTGTTTGGTTGGTTATGTTTGTGTTGTATTTATTTATTTTTTTATTTTGCATACATACACATATATTTTATAACCTCTAATCTATGATAGCTTTTACAATCTCCACTACCTACCACCTTTCCTTAATTACGATGAAGTCCAAAAAAATTTCCAAACTAAGAAGATTCGTCTCCACCTTATTTTCTGGACAAAAATGTATATAAGAATTATTCTTCCCCTACTTTTTGCTTTGTTTAATGCCAATTAATTACGATATATACATACAGTCCAAAAAAGTTTACAAACTAAGAAATATTTTTTCGGCACCTTATTTTATGGACATAAATGTATATAAGCCATTATTCAAATGAAAATGTCTAAATTTTGATCTTTTATACTATATTTTTACAGAAAATAGCAACACTTTTAAAAAGATAACGCTTTTATAATATACTAAAGTCTAATCATTTATTTTATCATCCAATGATCAAAAATAAAAATTTTTATATGATGACACTACTACTAGAAATCTATCTTTTTCAGACAAAAATTTCAAACGGAATTTAATTTGTCTCACTTTTAACTTTAGACGAATTTGAGACAAATTTTAGACGGCCTTTGTAGAAGGTTTCGGAATAATAACTTTTATTCAAAATTCGTCTAAATTTCGTCTCAAAATTTGGCGCCAAAATTTTTCTCCATTGGCGCCAAAATTCTGAAATAGATTAGCAACGGTTTTGAGACAAAAACTAGAAATTGTCTGTAATTCGTCTGAAAATATGCAATAACTTCAAATAAATTTTAGACACATTTTCAAAAATATTAATTTTATTTTAAATTTGTCTATAATTAGTCTCAAACTCTTGTACTATATTCTTTTTGCAAACTTTCTAATGTAGTCCAAAATATTTCACATAAATTTGGGACAAAAATAACAATATTTGTAAATACCATTTTAAAGTGTGTTAGTGTTTCAAACAGATTTCAAACGATGTTAAAAATATTTAACTTGTAAAATATTATTAAAATTTTAAATTTGTTTATTTGTCCAAATCCTTTTACTATTCTACAATGTATACTATATATTAGGGGCATATATTAAAAGAGTTGAAAATATTAAATCTATTATAAATTCGTCTATAATTAGTTTCTAACTCTCTCAAGTTGCTCAAAATATTTTGGACAAATTTGGGACGGAAATTAAATTTTATCTTAAATAGTATCATTGTTTCAAACAAATTTCAAACACTTATTAAAAAATTTAAGATTAAATATAAAAATATTATTTATATTATATATGTCTATGATTTGTCCCAAATACTTTGTCTATTATAATTATAATGTTATATATATAAAATTTTCATTAGAAAAACAACATTAATAAATATTATATATGTTATCATAAAATGAAAAATATTAATAATTATACATAACTAAAATTGAATACAAAATTATTAATGATGAATGTTTTTAATATATATATATATTATTAATTAGCATATATGACAGTAAGAAACTCATAGTTTGGTGGCAGAATATACATAACTCAACTCAAGGGACATGGGTTCGAACCTCATCTTCCACACTTTACTAAAATTTGTTCGAAATAATCTATTCGAAAATTGTCTAAAAAGCATCTAAAAAAATATGTCTCTAATTCGTTTGAGATTTATCTCAATTTTGTCTCAAAATCTATTCGAAAACAGCAAATTTCTAGTAGTTTTCAATATCTTAATGATAGTACTAGTATCCACCATATAGAATGGAGTTATACATTCACTGAAAATAAATTAATAAATTGATCTCTTTTGAATTCAATTTTTTTAAAAGATAGAATGGTGTTTTTTTTCTTTGGGAGGGTCTCATTTTACTTTTATAGTATTCGAGAAATTAGTAATAGACTTTTTTTTATTCGGTGGATATCCCAATGAAAAAAAAATAGCCATTATGTACTTGTGTAAATTTGTACTTGTTAGTTTACACATAATCAAACATTACATCATCATAGAATAATCTAACATGCAATAGACAGATAATTGAACTTGTTCATAGTAGATATAATAAAATCTTTTTATCAAATGTATGTTAAACACATATTTCAATACACAAACTTATTAGTGATTATTTTTTTATGGACGCATAGTATAGTATGACTACTCTATACCCATTTTTGCTTTAAGCGATGGATGCACTCATGAAAGATCAATCAAATAGAGAATATAAAAGGTTTTTTTTTAATAAGATGTTTTTAGAGTTGATTTGATTTGATTTAAAATGAATGAAATGTAAATGAAATTATTGTGTTAAAAATCATATAAATACGAATTATTTGATTTTTCATTTTTATTCTTTAATTTATTTATTGTGCAATTTTTCATTACCACCAACAACCACTTGGACTATCGCTGCCTGATCATGGGTATCCAACCCACCCAATTCGGTCGTGGCAGGTTCTGTTTGGACGGAGTTGTTTGGCAAGATGGGTTGGAGTCTCAGATTTAGGTTATATCTGTCCCAATGTGTGTATATATATACAAAATTATATAATATATATTATTTATTTATAATTTTTGGTTTCTTTATTTATTTGTTTATTTATAATTTGTTGTAATATTATAATTTCTCATATATTGTGTTAAGTTTATTTAGTGACTAGATATTATATACTTTTATGTTGTTTAACATATAATATGACCCGCTTATTTACTTTAACTAATGTTTGAATGTGATCATGCCTCTATTTTATTTTTGGAATCTAATTTTATTTGCTAAATTTTAAAGATTATAAGACCATGTATTTTTGTCACAATAATAGAGTGTTTTGAATGTTCACAAATCTTCTCATAAAAGAGTGAAATTGAAGTTTTAAGAGATTTACGAGTTGCATTAGAATAGTTCCTGAGATTCTAATTGCACCATTTTGGTCCCCAAAATTGAAAAAATTGCACCAAATTGGTCCCTGACTCCTCTTCAGTCTAATTCTTGTAAATTTTGTGAGGAATGTGATGGCTACCTTGCATGTTGAACAACATAAAACAACGTTGTTTCACTTATAACGTTAAATAATCATTAAAAATGATTTATGTACTATCTAATCTCTCCATAACTCTTCCATTTATGCTTCTTAGGTATCAAATAATGTTGTTTTAACGACTATTGAGAATCATAAATGAAGAGACATTATTTTATATTGTCTAACATGCAAGGCGGTTATCACGTCACTTACGAAATTAACCAAAATTATATCGAAAAGAGGGTCAGGGACTAATTTGGTGCAAATTTTTAAATCTTGGGGACTAAAATAGTGCAATTAAAATCTCAGGGACTATTTTGGTGCAACCTGCGAATCTCAAATATCAAAATGAAGTTTATCTAGGGCTGGCAGAATAAACCCTATCCACGGGTACCCAACCCGATCCTACCCGGTCGGATCGGGTTGCCAACCCTACCCACAGCGGGTAGGGTTGGGAGCGAAGTGGGTTGGCTTGCGGGTAGGGTAGGGTTAGGGTTTAGGCTCAACTCGTACCCCCGATATGTAGAGATGATTTTATAAAAATATGTTCGCTTAAGGGTTCAAACTCATGCCCTTTTAGATGTACGAAAACACCAAACCACTAAGCTACTCGTTCAATTTGTGTAGTAAATGCATTAAAAATAGATAAGTATTTTCATTTAGTAACATATATAAATATAAAAGTACGGAAACCCTAATTTCTAATCTCATTTTTTATGGAATCATATGCTCAGCGGCAACCCTAGTTTTCTTCTCAGAATCTCTCTTCTCAAACCTCACAAAGTCACAAATCTAAATAACACTCACACCATACACTCCCAAGTCCAACCGGCTGTCACCGCCCTTGCCTGTCACCGCGACGCCGCCCTCTCCCTCCCCTCTCTGCGACGCTGCGTCAGCTTCCCCTCTCCGCGATGCCGCCGCGAACCTGTTGTGAATAACAGAAGTGGAGCAAGGGAAAGCAAAAGGAGAAGTTGAACAACCAGGTGTTGTTTGATAAGGGTACTTATCACAAGCTCCTCTCTGAAGCTCCCAAATTCAAGCTCATTTCTCCTTCCTTTCTCTCTGATCGTTTGAGGGTACCTCTCTTTCTCTTGTTATCCAACCATTATTGTTCTCTCTTGCTGTGTGTTTATAGGAGGATCTGAGTTGCCTTCGAATTTGTTTTTTATTCTATTGAAATTCTAAGTTTGTAAGCTCGGGATAGATTCAAACTCTTTATCCTGTTTGACTATATGTTCCTCAAGTCTTGCTCTGTGCTGCATTATTTGGGGCTAATCCTAAAAGGCTTTCTGTGAACAGATTCTTTTGTGTTTGTGATTTTGTGCACATATTTTTGCTGTCATATTATTTTTTGTGGCCAGTGTCACTTGCCAATTCTAGATTCACATATATATTGCTTTAAAGATTAATTTGTTATCTTTGATTTTTAGGTGCAAAATCAGATTATCAAACTGCAAATTATGATTCTGAGAGTGATACTAAATCTGAGGTGATAGATCCTTTATGGTGGTGTTAGAACAATTGGAAAGCTCATGGAGAATTTCAATGCTTTATGTGTATTTGTATTTTAATTTCAGCAAAGCTTTGGAACAATTTGATGGTTATGTTGTTTTAGACTTTAAACAATTTGATGGTTATGTTGTTTAAGATTTGATGGTTATGTTGTTATGAGATTTGATGGTTATGTTGTTAGGAGATTTGCTGATTTTTGTTTAATTTGCTATGTTTTTTTTGTCAACCCGTGAATAGGGCTGGACACTCGCGGGTTGAGTGCGGGTAGGATTAGGGTTGGGAACTTCTCAACCCACGGGTAGGGTAGGATTGAAATATAAGTGAAAATCAACCCGCGGGTAGGATTAAGGTTGGGACCAAACCCTACCCTACCCTACCCATTGCCAGGCCTAGGTTTATCTCCTGTAAAGCCCTTTTGTCTTGTTTCGTTAGCAAAGTTGCTTTTACTAGTCCAAATTGATGTGTTTAGAAGAGAACCCTTTATAATTTGTAATCATGTTCATCTTGACATTATGGGTCATCCTTGTGATTAATACATATGTTTCCTTAAAAAAATGAAATTGAAGTTATTATATTCATGAAGGATAAGATCTTTTACACAAAATTACCCAAATTATAAAAAAATATCCAAATTCATAGATTACCACTAAACAAAATTCCAAATTTTCAAATTTTAAATTACAATTCTTCACCATATGTTACCCCTATCAACACCAACACTACCTCATCAACCCTCCCTCATTCTCCACTCTCCGGTCAAAGGACACAACTTTCTCTCCTTCTATATCTCCATCGGCTCTCCCAATCCTCCAACGTCCTCACCACCATAGTTGCGTTGGCCACCTCTTAGCCATCTGCTTCTTATACATCAATGGCCTTGATCCTCTCATCTCTTTCCTATTCACCAATGTCAACACCACCAGCTCCATTAGATTTTTGTTGTCAAATCTTTGCTATTCTAGAACACTCATTCTGATCCAGCGACAACATTGGTCTGATGATGCTCAGGACAGGAATTTGGCAATCTTCTCAGCCAAATAATGCAATGTACGAGCACTTGGCTGGGTGGACAGTGTTCGCAAAGTGTGCGAGGCTAGATTTGGAGAAGTTTATTGAGGTTGTTGGAGAAGGTGTGGCACTGATATCTGAGTGGGATGATATGGAGATTGATTTAACGTATTTAGTTAGTAAGTTGGGTTATAATTTTAGTGGATTTAGAGTTTTGGAAAATTTTCACATGTTCCAGTCCACTTTATTGGAACTAAGATATACCAGTATTTATATCCATTGATTTATTTGTTAAAATAATAGAAGGGTCGTGTTTGATTGAAGTTTTTTACTTGTGGGCAATATGTAGAGGGACCATAGATGGGAAAGCGACCTGCTGTGCTCTTAGGAAAGCATTTTACGCCAATAAAGTCATTAGAATTGGCTTATCACTTATCAGCTTAAAAAGAAGCTTGTTTTGAATTGCATAATAGTTGTTTTGGTTTAATATTAATATTTATGTAAAAGATAAAAATAAAATAATTAAATTCTACCAATAGATTTATACGTGTAATAGCAATAAATGTAATATAAATATCATTTTTTAAAACACTTTTATGACCATAATTAAAGAATTTAAGATAATTAATTAAATTTTACATGCTGATCAACGTTCAACATGATTATTAAAATAGTTAAATTCGACAAGTTTTTGTAGCTAAAGTAGATAAATCAAGAATAATATTTCATTAAAATTATCATAAAAATAACTAATTTTTCTAATAATAAAATTGGAAACAAATTTGTTTTAAATAAAGATCTCAAATTACGCTATTATTTTAAATGAAATGAGTACTTATAAATTCTACTAACTTTACTCTTTTTTTAGCAATATTCAAAACTCCTGCCTATTAACTTTTTAATTTTTATAAAATATAAAATAATTTTATCTTTTTTTTCATAACATAAATATAAGAAAAATTAATTATCATTGTATTATTTTTATCGATTTTTAAATAGATTGAGCCCAATAATTTAACTTACTCACAAAATATTAGTTATTAAATCAACTAGTTTATTTTTTTTATTAATTTACACATTTTTTATATGAATATTTAACCACATTTTTTATATAATTTAACTTACTCACATTTTTTTTTATTAATTTACCCATGAGAAATGAGTAAATTAAAAAAAAAAACAACAAATTATAGTAAACAAAATTTTCCAATAATATGAGTCAGGGAGAGTGTATTTCAGCAATTTAGCTCAAACCACATAAATTGTGTTGTTAGTCTTTTCAAATATTTCAGGGGTTCATCAGGTATTTCATACCTTATAATGTGACAAAAATGAAACCTGCAAACTTTTAAAGATTGAAACATCTTAGTTTCAAAAAGTACACTGGAACATGTAAAAACCTTCCTAGAGTTTTTATCTTTAACTTAATACGAGATGTATAAATAATTCATAAACTATTATATGTGTCAAATAATCTAGATAGACATTAGTGGTGTAAAAAACAAATAAAATAGGGATAAATTTATAATAGACCAGGTCCATGGTGGATCAAGTAGAATATTCTCAAATGAGTGGTTGTAATTTTTTTTATATTTTATTTTTATAATTTATTATGAAATCACAACCACTCTCAACTACTCAGTTGAAAATATTTTACCTGATTCACCATGAACCAGATCCACCTTAGACAAAGCCATAAAACAAACATTTATAATTTGGACTAATTAGAACTAGTTTTTTTTTTTTATCAAGTGAGACTGAAATTCAAAATTTCAGAAAAAAAAAAATCCTATAATTAAGCTACTATTTATTAGCCGCCCAACCGGGGAGTTTATCATTTATCAATTTGATACTTCAAATTTTATAATTTTTCTTTGTTTGTTGAGATGTGAATAACTCTTCACACTTGGTCAAGGTAACAAAAGTCTTTTTTATTCAACCTTATTTGTATTGTAGTTTTGTCTACGGTAGTGAAAGTTTCTAATAGTCCTTTAAGGATTATAGAAAAAGATTCTAAACATGTGGCTATAGTTATTTTTAATATATACTCTTATTTCTTTTATTTAAAAAATAACACTTGAAATCTTTGTGAACCACTAGATACTTTCACCACCTAAAAATTATCATTGTATTGTTAGACATCTGTATCATCTATTCTCTCTGTTGCATAATATTTATTTCATTTGAATGTTTTGTATTGTTAGACATCTGTATCATCTATTCTCTCTGTTGCATAATATTTATTTCATTTGAATGTTTTATTGTTAACGTTTCAAAGTGTTTGTGACATAATCTATCTAATGTGTTATATAAAAACACACACATAACTATAATGGATTTGATGATGTGTCTTCACATAAATTTTTTATGAAATTTTTATATCACCAAAATAGAGACATGAAATTTTAAGTATATATATATATATATATATTGTAAAAAGGAAATAGAAAAAAGGAGTGATTGCATATGTAATTTTCAAAGAAAATATTCAATTTAATTTAAAATTTTTAATCTAATAATAATTTTACTTAATGAATAAGCTAAAATAAAAATTACATAAACTTAAGAAATATTTAGGAATAAAAACTTTAGTTCAAAACTAAATAATCATTAATTATATATATATCATTTGTTTAAGAGTTGTTTTATGTACCAAATTTTAAACATACATTACCCAATTTTTTAGTGAATAAACTAAACACAAAAATATCTAAATTTAAGAAATATTTGCAAACAAAAACTTTAATTGAGAATTAGATCATTGTTAATTATATATGTCATTTATTTAAGAGTTATTTTGACTACCATAATTTTATACATTACCTAAATACGTCTCTATATATTGGTATTTATTTTTTTATAGACAATTATTTTAAAATAAAAAGTTAAATTATATACATACTCCATAATTTTTTCTGTAATAACTTTTCTTCTTATTTTTCTATATATATACGTGCTTTTTAATTTTGGATAAAAATTTTAAAATCAATGGATCGGGTTAATCTCCATCATATATTTTTATATACTATATTTGTTTTATTAATATAAATCACATAACCTTTTTTTCCCATTACCTCTCACTCTCAATTTTATATAAAATATTTGTCATTCAATTGTAGTTTACATACTTAAGAATCAATTATCACTAAATATATCTAAAGTTATTCAACTAATGTATTGATTTCTTTATTATTAATTAAGGAGTAAATCGCAAAAAATAACCACAAAAAATTTTAAAATTGAAAAAAATAACTTTGAAATATTCGAACATCAAAAATATCATTAAATATTTAAAATTTTGAGTAATAGATAATGTGTCAATATAATGAAATTTTCAATTTAAAATTATTTATATACCCATGAAAAAGTTTTTAACAAAATTTATATAATTTTAAAACCACTTTTTTTTTTATTTGAACTACCTTTTTTCCATTTGTATTTTTAAAGTAAAAAATATGTTTATAAATACTTCTAAAGTATAAATTAAGAAAATTATATGAGTAAAATTATTGACTAATTAAAAAATTGACTACTTATCACTTTATCTCTTTATTTAAAAAAAAAACAAAAATAAAAATTAATAATTTTTTATGACATGAAAAGAGAAATAATTCATTAAATTTTTTTTAAAAAAATATTTCATGCATATAAATATCAAATTTTTATTTATTTATAAAAATATTTAATTTATATATTGTTATAACTTAAATAAGTAAATAGATAAATAATATTAATCGCCTATTACATAAATAATAAATTAAATTATTTTTAGTGTTTTATATATATATATATATTTTACTTTATTTTATAATACAAATATTACCCGTGCAAAGTTTCCACGGGTAAAATACTCTAGTAATATTTACATAATACTAATTTCTTTCTTTTAAATCTGATCTGTTCCTAATAATGATATAATTTTTAACATCTCAAAATATTAGTGACACTGGACACCAAAAAAAATTATTAGTGACACTGTATTAATTAAAGTTTGGGCTTCTATAAGGAGTTATTCCTGTTTATTTGCATAAGATGTTATATATTTTATTTTCCTTAATTTGTGCTTTTTTTTAAAAAAAAAAAAATAGAACTTGGATCTTGTATTTTCTATTAAAAAACAATTTTCTTTGTTTTCAAATTTTTTTTATTTGTCTATCATCCATAAACACATTGTGGACTTACAAGCTAAGTTGAATGATAAAAATATTAGTCTTCAAACTTTGGATTAAAAATTTTGGATTCATCTAAATATCATCTATAAATATCATTAATGATAATTAAAGTTCTAAAGAAATTAAAATGACATTAATTACGTGAATCCAATTTTTTTTTTGGTTTTGTAAGGAAGTTCGCCGTAAGTTACGACTATTTTGATGAAAGAGGGAAGTTAGTAGCAACTTACGGCGAACTAGGGTGTTTTTTCACCGAAGTTGCATGATGTTCGCCCTAACTTGAGGCGAACTTGGTGGCAGCATAAAATTAGCTGCAACTTAAGGCGAACTTCGTGGCATATAATATTAGTATTAAAAAATTAATTTATTTTAAATTAGATTAATGCTAAGTTGGTTGATTAGTGTTATAGTTTGAAATTTTTTATTAGAATAATGTTAGTATTAGTTTATGATTTTTTAATTAGAATATTAGTATTAGTATTAGTTTAGGGTTTTTTTTATTAGAATAAATAGTATTATGAAATCAATTTATTTTAAGCCATATTAATGCTAAGTTGGTTGATTAGTGTTATAGTTTAGGGTTTTTTATGAGTTTTATTAGAATTATTTTAATTTT